>ML395631.1:47590-88010 GCA_005239525.1 Nicotiana knightiana | reverse complement strand
ACAAGAGCAGGGGAAAGATATTTTGAGTTTCGAGATTGGTTTAACTGTCGTGCTTACTGGAAGGGTAACCACGATCTGAAGAGTTTAATAAAAACTTTCTTGACTCCTGCACAAGAAGATAAGCTAACTAATGGTACTTTTCGGTATATTTTGGCTATGGAGAACTTCAAATGTAGCATGAAGTTGATTCATTGCTTGTGTCTTTCTCGAATATTCACCAATGATCGAGACTCCATTAGTTTCAAGATTTTTGGGCATAATGTATCGTTCACCCTTGAAGACTTTCACATTATGTGCGGTTTGAGGATCACCGCACATAATGTTCAAAAACCATCTAAACGAGAGAGCACAATTTTGAAACGATATTTTGGTACGTCTGAGGGGGTGACATTGAAGGACATTCGAGATTTTATGTCCCGTAATGAAATTCAGAAGGATGATGTAAATTTCAAACATGTATGTGAGAGTGATGAAGATGCTGTTAAACTTATGGAAATTCTTGTTGTGGAGTCTGTTTTATTTGGTAAAAAGAATGAATCAACGATGCTAGAGGATTATGCAGCCATTGTCGAAGATGATAATGCTTGTGTTGATTATCCTTGGGGTAATGTGTCTTATGAGAAGCTCATTACGTCAATGAAACATGCATTGGATAATCAATCCAACGAACATTCAACCGAGTATACTGTTGGTGGATTTCCATATCCGTTGTGTGTTTGGTTCTATGAGCATTTCCCCGATCTTCGGAAGAGGTATATTAAAGATGGCGAGTACCTCGATTCCCCTCAGGTTCCCAGGATGTCACGTTATGTATGTGTCGGAGAGCCTAAATATAAAGAACTTGAGAAATATTTCAATAATCATTCTATAAGTGAATGTTTTTTTTAATTTTTGTAGTTTTTTTAATATGTTGACGTATTACTTTTATTTTATTTTCATAATATAATTTTTGTGTATTAACATGAATATCGTAATTTTAAGGTATTGGATATAATTCCTAGTGAAGTGGAATTGAATTCAATGCCTTTGATTGGATAATTTTCATGCAGCCGGATTCGTTCAAGGGTAGTTAATGCGGTTCCTTCAACTGGTGAATCACCATGTAGTCGGAGTCGATCAAAAGAAACCCGTCGAACTTCAACTGGTGAATCACCTCGTACCCAGAGTCGTTCTAACCGTTCTACAACGGCGTTTGACAATGAATTAGTCAATACAATATGTTCTGTAAGTTTTGTGCTGAATTTTTATTTTTATTTTTATTTTTGTGTTTTTGTAAAACTATAGCATGTTTTAAGCTGAAGTTTTGTTCTGTTTGTGCCGAACTTTAGCATTCTAGTAGCTTAAGTTTTGTTCTCTTTGTGATGAACTTCAACATTCTAGTAGCTGAAGTTTTATTTGTTTTTCCTGAACTTCAGCATTCTAGTAGCTTAAATTTTTGTTCTCTTTGTGATGAACTTCAGCATTCTAGTAGCTGAAGTTTTGTTCTGTTTTTCCTGAACTTCAGCATTCTAGTAGCTTAAATTTTTGTTCTCTTTGTGATGAACTTCAGCATTCTAGTAGCTGAAGTTTTGTTCTGTTTTTCCTGAACTTCAGCATTCTAGTAGCTTAAGTTTTTGGTCTCTTTGTGATGAACTTCAGCAGTCTAGTAGCTGAAGTTTTGTTCTATTTTTCCTGAACTTCAGCATTCTAGTAGCTTAAGTTTTGTTCTCTTTGCGATAAACTTCAGCATTCTTTTGTACCTGAAGTTTTGTTCTGTTTTTCCCGAACATCAGCATTCTAGTAGCTTAAGTTTTGTTTCTCTTTGTGATGAACTTCAGCATTCTTTTGTACTTGAAGTTTTGTTCTGTGTCTCTATACTAGAGGGTAACGAGTGAGGTTAAAAGACATGCAGAAGTAGAAAGAAAAATAATTGTGAAAGAAGTTGTTGCGCAGTTTAAAGAGGATGAGTGATTTGCTATTGTTGGTGCGGTTTTTGGAAAAGTCAAGGTAAACTAATTTATAGAGAAGTCTTTTTTTTTCTGTGCTAATGTTATTTAGATTAATCATTGTTAGTAATTTTTTTCTAGGAATATTTTGATGAGAAGTTTCAAGAGTTGTTTAAGATTGTCGACAAATCAAATAGAACAGACGATGACTCCATCATGAAGTCTCAACAATATGATAGGATGAATTACTCATTTGAGCATCTACCGGATATTAATGCTGCTCATGATGAAGCGCATGAAAATGTTATACCTGTGAAAGTGGATGTTGAAGGAGATCAACGTGTTAAACAACAATTTAACAACGAACATCCCAGTGTTGATCGACCGAGCAAAGATGTAATTGATGAACAATTATCAACTGTGAATGTTTGAAGCAACAAAGGTGTAGATGATCAAGTTGTTGATTATGAAGGAGATGCACCAAGTTGTGCTTTGGGCAGTGATCTTGCAAAAGGTAATTTGTTTGGTGATGGAGATCATGCACCTGTTGGTACTGAAGAGAAGACATCGAGTGATGCGTATACCAATATTGAGAGAGGTAATCCGTTTGCAGGCGCACTTGCTATTTGCGCTGAAATCGCTTTGCTAGGTGAAGCGACACAGGAAATTTATAGTACAAGTATAAAATTTTTCTATATATATATATATATATATGATATATATAGGTCATTTATCCGTCCCCCCTCTTTATGAACATGCAGGGGAAGTTAATACAACTGAAAAACTCTCTGATGATGCTGAATTTAATGAAGATAAAGTTGATAAAATGCTTTCAGAGAATACTTAAATGCTCCTCGATGTTGCTGCACAATTGGATGAACCTGGAGCTGCTGATATCGACAAAAGCATGCAGGAAACCACAGTGCAAGACAAATGTCAAGGTCTTCTATAGATCATGAATTTATTACATTTGATCCAAGTATATTTTTTACAGTTTGAAATTTTATATACTTTATTTTTTTGGTATGTTTTTTGATTATTATTTAGAAGGATTGGATGCAGCTTCAAAAGAAATTGATGATATTCTTTGGCTATATGAAAAAGGAGAAATACATCTATTCACACCTGTTGGTTCACAAACAGGTGTGAATTGTGTTTGTATTATTATAAAATTTAGTCAGTATTATTTAAATTTTTTTTTGCATGAGGATATAGGCATATTTAACCCTAATGGAAGTGGATCCGTTGGAATTCAAACACCATCTGTGCACTTAGACCAGGTAGTTATTTTCTGCAATTCGATTACAAGTTGTTTTGTTTTGCCTAATGTGTGTCTTGTATCAGTTGTATTTATGTATATATTTTCCTTGCTTTTGCAGATATCATCTGATGCATCATAACTTCTTCCAAATCCTAAGAGAAGGAAGATTTTCATGTCTCCTAATGTTATGAGTGACACCAGTGATATCCCCAACTTCAACATATGTTCATTTTCAATTGGTAGTATAGAAGGGACTCGTTCTGAAGGCAATTCTGCTGATGTTGTTGTTGGTGAAGATAGACAAGAAGATTGTGAACAAAAGCGAGTTGGTCAAGGATCTGCCACCATGGCTATGGAATTTCCCCCTGCTGCTGAACAACAACAATTAGCTGTGACGGAACAGTAGGGAGTTGGTGAAGTAGGTGGTACCATGGCTGTGGAATCTTCCCCTACTGCTGAAATGCAGTTGTCATGACCCAAAATCCATAAGGTCGTGATGGCGCCGGATATCATTGTCAGGCAAGCCTATCATTAATTAATTGAAACAATTTCCTATTTTATCATTTATGAAGAAGCACTTCCTTACACTTTATTACATATTAACTAAATAAAATTTGTCGAGTAAAACAGTAGTTTGAATATCCATTTTAGCAATTATATCTTAACACATCCCAGAACCCGGTGTCACAAGTACTGATCAATTTCTAAGAATTTATACAATCATCACAAAGCCTATCCAAAGTACAAATTGGACAAGGAAATTTAAAATAATGTAATAAATACAGTATGAGAGAGACTATGTTAGCTGCGGATCGCCTCCGGATGATGCAGCTTGCCGAAGTCTCCGAATCCTCTACATTGATATGAAAGTACCTGTGCAATAAAATGCACAGCAAGTGTAGCATGAGTACAAAAACAACGTGTACTCAGTAAGTCGCTCGCCTAACCTCAGAGAGGTAGTGCGGAGAGGTCAAATTAGACATTCACTAAGGGCCAACAAATTAATTAACAGTATAAGATGAACAAGATAGGCATGTAAAGGTAGTAAAGCAACATATATATAAGGCACTGAAATCCAAGTAAATACTGGAAATAAACAAACAGTTACCACTTTCTCATTATTTTCTAAAATATCTTAAATAAACAATTTCCTCTTTGTTTTCCCCCAAATATCATAAATCCGCAATTTCTTATTTATTTTCCCCCAAATATCTTATCACTTCAAAAAAAAAAATCATGAAAAACATTTAACAATTTAGCATGCGCATACGGGATAAGGACAACCGACCTGAGCCATCATAATAATCATCTCTGTGCACTGCAGAGGGTCGAACGGCCTGAACCATAATATGTCTTTCAATCTCGCCGTGGCGTATGACCCACTCCTATGAGAGTGGGGGAAATAACACTTCGCTCGCAGAATGTAAATTGCGAAGCGGTCACATGCAGTCATGCACAATTAACAGTGCACCCCGACTACGTCGGAAAAACAAATACTCAAGTAAATGATAGATTTCTCTTTTGAAAACCACAAAATAGTAATTAAACCCCTTTTTCGAAATTTACTTGCCAAGTTTTTGTAATGTTTAATAATACAACCTTATCCGGAAATATAATTGTCCGCGAAGGAAATCAATTTTCTTTTTAGATGCTTAAGAAAATAAACTCTAATCTTCTTTAGTCATTCAATTAAAATTTCAATTATATTAGCAGTCTAACATTACATACAAGATCACAGTACAACAGGTAAGGCATGCTAGTGGGTCCTAGGCTACCTGGACATGGCATAATAGTAGCTACGCACGAACTCCCGTCACCTCATGCGTACGTAGCCCCCGAAGATAATAGCATATTGTATTGGTAAAAAAGAGTTTCACACGTAAGCCTACTCTTGACAACTCAGCCAGTTATGTGGACACAGGAGAACGCGACAAATGGATGTGATTTGAAGAGGTACGGAACAAAGAGGCACGATTCAATAAATCCTCGAGCTCATCAGCGACGGGAAACTCAACCAGATCAAGACAGGGAAGAGACACAGTCAAAATGAATCTGGACAAAGCTACGTGCAGATTCAAGAACCCACAATTGATTACTCGTACGTTATGTAACCGTACCCCAATTATCGTTATCCTTTGTAACGCCCCATTAATGTCATAATTAGTCATTAATGGGACATCATAGCAAGAGTTGTGCGTTATATCAAGGAATCTCCTATATAAGGGAGGGGAAGACAACTTGTAAAGGCATCTGATTCTCGAATACAATCTACTTTGCTTTTCTATATTTCTGCAATATTGGCTATTATTCATTTTTCTCTATTTCCTTGATTATCAATAACCCGTGTTCATCCTAGAAATAGCTTTAGTCAAAGGAACTAATTCTTTGGTTAAACAAATTGGTTTCGTTACCGGAAACCTGATAATCTTTGTTTTCTTTTCAATTTAAAGCGATATCCTCTGAACTATGTCGAACTCCAACGACAACAACCAGCAAAGGAATGGAACCCCAGTTCCATCACCTTCAAAACCCCCACGTGGTTCAAGGGAACAATCCCCAGAAAGATCCAATAACAACAATGATAATAATGATCAAACGGTGGAAGAATATCAAGTAAAGTAAATGATTGCAGAGTATGTGAGCCAAGCTTTGCAGGAATTTGCGAGGGGATACCGGTAGCGTTACCTGTGCCACAGACACCACCCCCCAATAATACCATCACCATGGAAAATCCTCAATCTGGTTGGCAAACTTAGGAAGGGGAGATACTCCTAATGAATCTCTCAAAGCGAGACTANATGAAGGAGCAGAACGATCGCATCGAACAAATTCCTGGAGTACCGCCTATTATCAAAGGCATTGATGTTGATAGGTATTCTCAACAACCTTGGAAGCCAAGTGCGGCTCCCTTGCCTATACCCGAGAAGTTTAAAATGCCTGACATTCCTAAATATGATGGAACAACTGACCCACGTGATCATGTGACTGCTTTCACTACTGGAGTAAAAGGCAACGACTTAACAAAACAAGATATTGAATCAGTTCTTGTCAAAAAATTTGGGGAAACACTTACCAAAGGAGCCCTAACCTAGTATTCTCTTCTCCCTGAAAATTCTATTGACTCTTTTACTGAGCTTGCAGATTTATTTATAAAAGCACACTCTGGTGCAAAAAAAGTTGATAAAAGAATGGAAGACATATTCAAAATAAAGTAAGGAGACACGGAACTACTCCGAGAGTTTGTACACAGGTTTCAACGAGAAAGAATGCAATTACCCAGGGTGCCTGATAATTGGGCAGCCATGGCATTTGCAAGTAACCTAAACGATAAGAGCTCAGAAGCCACGAGACAACTTAAGGAAAGTCTAAGAGAATTCCCCGCTACAACATGGAACGATGTATATAAAAGGTATAGTACTAAACTCAGAATAGAGGAAGATATTATTGCTCGTTCAAGAGATGAAGATCATTCCAGATCTAGACGTCTTGAATCAAACGGAAGATCAGGTAAAAACATGTACGATCCTTACTTAGGACCCTCGGGACGTGATATTCGTCCCAGGTTTGAAAACACTAGGTCAGACTATAGACCGCCAGGAAGAGACAAAGTCTCATCCTCATCTAGATCCAAAAAAGATCAAGATGAACGACCTAGAGGTAATACCCGAATTGTGGATCATACCTTTAATGTAAGTACTACTGAACTTGTCTCAATATTGAGGAACATGGGAGACAAGGTTAAGTGGCCCAAAGAGATGCGACCAAATCCAAATAGAAGGAACCCAGATCACTGGTGTGAATTCCATAACGATCATGGGCACAAGACTGCGGATTGCAGATTTTTACAAGGTGAAGTAGAAAATTTATTAAAACAGGACTATTTAACAAAATTGTTTAGTGATAAAGGTAAACAGGCATATATGAGGAACATGATGGAGCCCTTAAAGCCTCCTTCTCCAAAACGAACCATCAACGTGATACACAGAGGTGAAGAAGTAAACAGAGTGGTTTGCAAAACGACCACAAAGTTCACAATTACACATGGAAAACGGGTTCGTGAAAATCTGGAAGCGGATGATATAACCTTTGATGATGCAGATATCGGATGATTAATGCTTTCTCACAACGATGCCCTGGTAATATCTTTACTTATTCATGACACTAACGTAAAAAGAGTGTTGATTGATCCAGGTAGTTCAGTAAATATCATTTTGCTAAGAGTCGTGGAAGAAATGCTATTGGGGAATCAAGTAATCCCAAGGGCACGAGCCATATCAGGGTTTGATAACTCTACGGTTATAACAAAAGGATAAACTGAGCTTAGCACTTATGCTCAGGGGGTGATCAAAAGTACCAGGTTCCAAGTCATTGATACTGATATGGCTTATAACGTAATCGTGGGAAGACCATGGATCCATGACATGAAAGCAATACCCTCTACCTTGCATCAGGTAATTAAATTCCTCTTTGAATGGGGGATTCAGCAAATTAGAGGCGATCAGTAAACCGCAAGAAATATGAATTTCATGGTACACTACAACAAAAAAGTAGAGATGGAAGAATCAAAAGATAAGGGAATCTCCCAAGCAGGTAATACTGCCCAAACAGGCATGGAAGAAATTACTACCCAAACAGGTACGGAAGGTATTATTGCTGAAATAGGTACAAAAGAAAATACTTACGAGAAGGTGAATCAAGTTACCACGGAAGGTGCATTAGGCCAAACAGATGCAGATTCCAGACCGAACGTCATTCATGAACCGGAGGAAGACGAACACATCAAAACAACTACGGAAGAGCTCGAAGCTGTTCCATTATCTGAACAAAAGCCTGAATAGAAAGTGTATATAGGCACGAGACTGGGCCCCGGTCGAAGAGGTAAGTTAATTGATTATTTAAAGGCTAATGCAGACTGCTTTGCGTGGTCCCACTCAGATATGACAGGCATCCCACCAGAAGTGATGACTCATAAAATAAATGGAGATCCATCCTTCGTACCTGTTAAGCAGAAGAAAAGAAAGCAAGGACCATTCAAGAACCAAGTGATTGACGAAGAGGTACAGAAACTCTTGAAGGTTGGTTCGGTACAAGAGGTAACGTACCCTAACTGGCTAGCTAACACCGCGGTAGTACCTAAAAAGAATGGCAAATGGAGAGTATGCGTAGATTATACTGACTTAAATAAAGCATGCCCCAAAGATTCATTCCCATTACCACATATAGATCAAATGATTGATGCCACTACATGTCATGAATTATTAAGCTTTCTAGATGTGTATTCTGGTTATAATCAGATTAAAATAGATCCCTCTGACGAGGAAAAAACCTCCTTTATTACAAACAGGGGGACTTATTGTTATAAAGTCATGCGTTTTGGCTTGAAAAACGCAGGAGCCACATATCAAAGGCTAGTGACCAAGATGTTCCAGGAACAACTAGGAAAACCAATGGAAGTCTACATTGGTGACATGCTGGTAAAATCAACACGGGCAGAAGACCATTTCCAGCACCTCTCTACTACTTTTGATATTTTACGCAGGTATAATATGAATTTAAATCCAGAAAATGCGCTTTTGGAGTGCAATCAGGTAAATTTTTGGGTTTCTTGTATCGAACAGAGGAATAGAGGTAAACCCCACTCAAATTAAAGCTATAGAAGAAATACCTGATATTTTAACAAATAAAAAATAAGTTCAAAGACTAACATGGAGAATAGAAGCTTTGAGAAGATTTATTTCTAAGTCTTCCGAAAAATGTTTTTAATTCTTCTCAGTTCTCAAAAAGCAGAATCAGTTTGAACGAACTGGAGAATGTCAACAAGCCCTCAAGAATCTGAAGAGTTATCTATCAAAACCACCGCTGCTTTCAAAGCCAAAAGAAGAGGAAAGATTGTACATCTACCTGGCTGTTTCAAAAATTGCTGTAAGTGCAGTACTGGTAAGAGAAGAAAAGGTAAGCAATCACCTATCTACTATGTAAGTAAAACTTTGCTAGATGCTGAAACTAGATATCTACATTTGGAAAAATTAGCCTTAGCTTTTATAATGGCATCTAGAAAATTACGACCATATTTTCAATGTCACCCAATCACCGTTGGGACTCAATATCCTTTAAGAAATATTCTGCATAAACAAGAATTTTCAGGAAGATTAGCCAAGTGGGCCACAGAATTAAGTGAGCATGAAATAATCTATCAGCCTAGGACTTCAATTAAGTCTCAAATACTAGCTGATTTTGTTGGTGACTTTAGTAATAACATTATCCCTGAAGTAGAAAAAGAGTTGCAACTTTTTAACGGTGCTAATCCGGGCCTATGGACCCTGCTCACTGATGGCTCCTCAAATATAAAAGGCGCCGGCTTAGGCATAGTCTTAATATCACCCATGAGTGAAAAGACACGGCAAGTATCAAGTGTTATCCTATAACTAATAATGAAGCAGAGTACGAAGCTGTTATTACTGGGCTTGAACTCGCACGGGNTCGTGAGACAATTCAAAACATGGAAGGTAATGCAAATACCTAGAGAGGAAAATGCAGAAGCAGATGCATTAGCTAACCTCGCAGCAGTCACGGAAGTAACAAACAAAGACAATGCAATTGTCGTCCAACTATTCCACTCAATGATTGACCAGGACATGAATGAGGAACTTTCAACAACTTAACCTGGGACTGGAGAAACGAAATTCTTAATTTTTTGTAGAATGGAACCGTACCTGAAGACAGGAAAGCAGCTCAAGCACTTTGCCGCAAAACTGCACGGTACTGCCTTATTCGCAACTCGCTTTATCGCAAGATGTTCGAAGGACCCCTAGCTAAAAGCCTCAGACCTAACCAAACGGAATTTGTGATGAAAGAAGTCCACGAAGGACTCTGTGGAAATCACTCAGGGGCGAGATCCTTAGTGAAAACCCTAATCAGAGCTGGATACTATTGGCCTAAGATGGAAGAAGAAGCCGAGAACTTCGTATCCAAATGCGACCGGTGCCAAAGGTTTGCCAATAACATGCATCGACCGGCGGATTTATTGCACCCAATAGTATCCCCATGTCATGAAATGGGGTATGGACATAGCGGGACCTCTTCCCACAGCTAAATGACAGGTACGGTTTTTGCTCATGCTAACCGACTATCTTACAAAATGGGTAGAGGCATAAGCGTTCAAACAAGTGCGAGAAAAGGAAGTTAAAAGATTCTTATGGAAAAACATAATATGCCGCTTTGGGATACCAAAGGAGATCGTGTGCGATAATGGCCCACAATTCATAGGCTCATAAATCACATAATAATTCGAAAGCCGGCAAATCAAGCGGATCACTTCAACGCCATACCACCCCGTGGCTAATGGTCAAGCTGAGTCAATGAATAAGGTCATCATCAACAATCTAAAAGAACGGCTGGATAAAGCCAAAGGAAACTGGCCTGATGAGTTACCAGCGGTACTATGGGCATACAGAACAACTTCAAAAATAGCCACGGGAGTGTTTAACCAAAGAATTAGACCCTTTGACTAAAGCTTATTTTAAGATGAATACGGGTTACTGATAATCAAGGTAATGGAGAAAAATGAATAATGGAAAATATTGCAGAAATATAGAAAATCGAAGTTAATTGTATTCGAGAATCAGATGCCTTTACAAGCTGTATTCCCCTCCCTTATATAGGATATTTTTATAACGTACGACTCTTGATATGGTTACTAATTAATGACTAATTATGACATTAATGAGGTGTTACAAAGGATAACGGTAATTGGGGTTCTGTTACATAACGTTCGAGTAATCAATTGTTGGTCTTTGAATCTGCTCGTAGCTTTGTCTAGATTCATTCTGACCATGCCTCTCTCCCATTTTGATCAAGTTGAGTTTCCCGTAACTGATAAGTTCGTGGGTTTACTGAACCGTGCCTCTTTGTACCGTACCTCTTCAAATAATCACATCCAGCTGTCGCGTTTTCCTGTGTCCACGTGACTGGCTGAGTTGTCAAAAGTTGGCTTACGTGTGAAACTCTTTTTTACTAATACAGATAGTCCCCCCACTTACCATATATTTAATAATTAATATTTGGTAAGTGGATATTCATTTATGGCGAGAATATTTTGCCGTCGCTTTTCCTTGAATCATTGTATCCTTCTCTGTACCATAGGCATCGTTTGTCACTTCCATTTAATGCTCATACCACGTGTTCTTTTCGGATTGGTTCTGTATTTACTCAGCACCTTTTATGGCTTTTTGCGGCTGTGCCAGTCCCGAAGTGACATCTTCAATTATGACTTTTCATCATTATTTTCCTTTTTCTTTATGTTTGATGGTTGTCTTCACGTATAAATACATTTCTTCTTTTATTTGCTTCCATGAAACACTTTTCTAACTTTGTCTTTTGTAAAGAACTTTCTTCTTTGCCTTTGTAAACATGTCTTCTTCAAATCAACCTCAAAGAGTAATAAATATTGAAAATTTAACGCCATCTTCTGCTCCGACTAGGAGTCGGAGGGGTGGTAGACTTAGAAGTCTAGGATCCACTCCTTCGAGGGGCTCCTCTTCTTTTCAGATAGTTCCTTCTCCTTCCACTAGATCTCCAGTTTCTTCGAGGTTTAGGGTTTCTCGGTCTTTGTCTAGAGGTAGAGGCGAACGCCTTCATGAACCTGGAGTCGATGAAATTGTCCTTTCTGAGTTTGTTTTTGCTACGGATAGTCAAGTTCTTGTAGACCAATCTTCTTCTCTTGATAGTGTCGAAAGATATCCAACCCTTATAACTGAGGGTCAGATTTCCCTTGTTCGTAGGGAGTGCTTTTGGAGGTCTGACTTTCCTGTCTATATTCCGAATAGTAATCAAAGAATAACGTCTTACAAGACGGGATATTCTTTTGTTTATATGTATCCTTTTACTTTAGGGTTTAGACCCCCCATTGACCCAGTTNTGTACCCACTGTTGGTTTAGTGGGTGAAGAAAATCTTCCCTTCCCTGAGAAGTGGAATCGCGCACGTGAGTATGCTTTAGCTCACATTTACTTTTTCTTGTTTTGACTTGAGATGTTTTATTAACACCGTATCTATTTTTTCTTCTCTCAGCAATCATGAATTCTGTTGAGAATGTCTCCGGTATTCGTCATTGGGTAGAAAAATTGTTGTCTGTTGCTCCTTCAGAGGAGAGATCTTGGAAGTACCTCGCTGGGAGGTATGGTTGGCAAGTAAAGACACACGTTAAGTGAAGCTCTTGTTCTTGCTTCTTTCCTTACTCGAGTCTCTTTTTTTGTCGTTTAACTTTTTCCCTTTTAAATGGGTTCTCTGCTCGTGGGGTGTCTGCTTCATCTATACCGAAGATGTCCTTGGCTCAGGCCCAGGAAATTATTGTTGTTTCATCTTCCTTGAAGAGGAAGATTAGTGAGTCTCGTTCTGTAGAAGAAGAAGAGGGTGCTTTAGTGCACAGGCCACGGAGAAGGCGAATGGTTTTAGATCATGAGCTTACAACCTTAACCTTGCCTTCCGTGTTTGTGATTGAGCCCCCTGTCCTTGATGATGTTTCACACTCCCCTATTCATGAGGGTGTTGATCTTGCTCCTGACGACGTCCCTTTGGCTGCTGTCTTTCCTGCTTCTTTGAGAGAAGCTATTTTGTCTGTTCCTTTGGATATTTTAACTTTTGCTGTTGCTTTGCCCGTAAATTCTTCAACTCTCTGTGCTTGCTGCTTTGCCCGTGGCTTCTCCAGCTCCTCAACCTTCCGTGCCTATTGCTGTTCCATCTCTGCCTGCTTCCATGCCTTCCTTTAAGGAAGTAGGGTTTTCCAGCAGAGAGATGCGCCAGGTGGTAATAGAGGTTCCAGCTGAGGGGAATTTTTTCAAGAAAACGGGTGAGCCCGAAGTGTGGCTCAAGCCTTGATAGGTTCATCTGAGAAAGCAAATCTAGTCAGCCACGGTGCTCTTACATGGGCCAATGAGGTCGTGCATACTCCTTTGAAGGTATGATGCAAGTTATCCTCTTTCACTCTCGTATATGAAATTTACTATATCTGACTGGTTTATTTCTTGTAGATTAACCTTATAGGCATGGAGCTTATGAAGAGGATTTCAAACACGTACCAAGAGACAAAAGAGTTGCAGGACGATATTGATAATTGGAGAGCACAATATGATAGCCTAAAGATTGACATGGATGCTTTAGAAGAGGAAATGAGTACCTTGAAGCGGCAGATGAGACTCATGGCAGCAGAACTGGAAGTAGAGAGGGCTTCTTGCAGTCAGGTTGATAAAGATAAGAGTGTTCTGGAGTCTTCGTTAGTGGAGCAGTTGTCCCATGCCTCAGAGGAGATTAGAGACTTGAAGAACTTGTTGGGTCAGAAGGAGGAATAATCAGGCGAGCTCGTGCAATCACTCACTCATACTTAAGAAGACCTTCGTAGGAATTTAGACAAAGCTCAAACTTTAGAGGAGTCGATTGTTCCATTAAGGGCCGCCCATGAAGTTGCGGAAGCGGAGAAGGACGGATTGAGAGCTGAGCTTCAAGTATGGGCAAAGGATTATGAAGATTTGGAAGAGGTGGCTGTTGTCGATGTGAGCTGGGCGTATATGAATTCTCGCCTTGACACATTGATGGAAATGAGTCAAGAGGGTTTTGACCTTAGTGCTGAAATAGCTAAAACTAAGGAAGCCATGGAGAAGGCTCAACAAGATCATAACCTCTCTTCACCTGATGGTGAGATTCCAGCTGCTCATGCCTCTTCATCCCCAGTTGCTCCCGCTCCTTCTGCAACTGAAGTCAACCTCTCTCTTGAAAAGATTTAGTTGATTTATCCCTTTTTTTTCTTTGTATCAATTGGTGGTTACCCCCAGTCCCATCGGGGGTAAATTTGGATTTTCTTAAAGTCCCCAAAATGACAACTTAGGGTCACTACAATGTATATAAAATTTTATATGACTAAGTATAAGTTAATACTTAGTTTTAGCCGTTTTAATATATAAATGTTAGTTCGACTTTTCTTGAGTTTCTATTTCACTCTTTAAGTCTTTTGCATGCTTCATTTTTCGAGGTTTTAGTTTTACCTTCGAGTTTTGCATGTGGAATGCCTTAGACTACTCGTACATTTTTTGTAATAGGCACGATGTCATATTAAATGTGTGCCTTTTTGTAGTAGGCATATTTTATAGAAGAGGGCCCTTTATAATTGACATGAAGAAGATATCTCAACTTCATGATAATGCAATAGATTGATAGGAATTTTACACATGTTTAAGAATGTTTCCAAGGAAAGTTTTTTGTTTGAACTTCCATGACATTTTACATGTGTTTGGTTATCGTCTAAAACTCATGTTTGCAACTGTTTTTGTTTAACAGATTTGATATACTCTTGTATTTCGTAACTGTTTTTCATAGGTAACAGTTTTTCGATATTAATACAAGGAAACAACTGTTTTTTACTAGTAACAGTTTTTGTAAAGATTGGGGTTTTTACCCGCAACTGTTTTGGAAACAGTTTTCTAATAAGTGCGAGGGAAATGTTTTCTTATTCGTAACTATTTTTATTTGATAACAGTTTCTTGAACAAATACAAGGATTTACATCTTTTCATCCATAACTGTTTTATTTGAGAAAGTTTTTTGAATGAGTACATTGATGACGATCTTTTACCCCTAACTATTTTTGTTACAACAACTTTGAATAAGTATAAAGATGTACATTTCTTTCTCGTGACTAACATTTTGCCTTTCAACCTGAATATGTTCGAAGGTTTTTGCTTTTTGCATTAGGCTTTGTATTTGGATGGCTCTTTTGATTTCTTTCGATTCTTCTCGTGTCACTTGTCTTGTTGGGTAGATAGGTCTTCATGCTTGAGCTTTTGACTTTTTGATAGTCTTCTTTGCTTCGTCTTAGCCTTCCATACTGCATAGCCCCCCAAGTGTTTGAGCTTTGAAGAATAAAATCTCGAGCACTTGATTATTCCTTCCTTGTGGTCCTTTTCCTGAAAAGGAATAACATTCTGGACTCAAAGGTATATAGGTTTTTAGATGATGACTGCTTAACCCTTTTAAAACGTCCATCAGAAAGTGTAACCCTAGATCGGGAATTGTGTTATTTCCTCGCGTCTTTGCAGGTCTAATATCATCATCTGGTGATGGGTTAGCTTTGTCCTATCATCTAAAAAAGTTAGTAAAATTTTTAAATATTCAAAATAAAATCGAACGTGTGATACCTGACAGGGGGTATTCTTTTCTTTTAGAAGTAATACTTCTTTAGATGGATGTCGTTCCAGCTTGTTGGTAGAACTCTGCCGTCCATAACTTCCAACTCATAGGCGCCTTTCCCAGCTATGACTAAGATTTTTTAAGGTCCTTCCCAGTTTGGATTAACTTTCCTGCACCTGCTTCTTCGTTGATTGAAAGACTTTTTTGAGGACGAAGTCCCCAATCTTAAAGTACATGAGATGAGCTTTACGGTTGTTATAACGCTCTATGATTTGTTTTTGAGTTGCCATCCGGATCAATGCTGCTTATCTTCGTGGCTCGAGCAGGTCCAGTTTGGCCCTTAATTCGTCGTCTTTTCACTCTCCATGGCTGTTGAGAACCTTATGCTTGGTTCGCCAATCTCCACAGGTATTAAGGCTTCTGAGCCATAAGCAAGTGCGAACGAAGTTTCTCCCGTGGCTATCTTTGAAGTTGTTCTGTATGCCCATAGTACCGCTGGTAACTCATCAGGCTAGTTTCCTTTGGCTTTATCCAGCCGTTTCTTTAGATTGTTGATGATGACCTTATTCGTTGACTCAGCTTGACCATTAGCCACGGGGTGGTATGGCGTTGAAGTGATCCGCATGATTTGCCAAATTTCGAAGAATTATGTGATTTGCGAGCCTATTAATTGTGGGCCATTATCACACACGATTTCCTTTANAACTTCCTTTTCTCGCACTTTTTTGAACGCTTCAGCCTCTACCCATTTAGTAAAATAGTCGGTTAGCACGAGTAAAAACCGTACCTGTCCTTTAGCTGTGGGAAGAGGTCCCACTATGTCCATACCCATTTCATGAAAGGCCATGGGGATATTATTGGAAGTAATAATTTCGCTGGTCTATGTATGTTATTGGCAAACCTTTGGCATCTGTCACATTTGGATACGAAGTTCTCGGCTTCTTCTTCCATCTTAGGACAATAGTATCCAACTCTGATTAGTGTTTTCACTAAGGATCTCGCCCCTGAGTGATTTCCACAGTGTCCTTCATGGAATTCTTTCAACACAAATTCTGTTTGGTTAGGTCCGAGGCATTTAGCTAGGGGTCCTCCGAACATCTTGCGATAAAGTGAGTTGCGAATAAGGCAGTACCGTGCAGCTTTGCGGCGAAGTGCTTGAGCTGCTTTCCTGTCTTCAGGTACGGTGCCATTCTGCAAAAAATTAAGAATTTCGTTTCTCCAGTCCCAGGTTAGGTTGTTGAAAGTTACCTCATTCCTGTCCTGGTCTATTATTGAATGAAATAGTTGAACGACAATTGTATTGTCTTTGTTCGTTACTTCCATGACTGCTGCGAGGTTAGCTAATGCATCTGCCTCTGCATTTTCTTCTCTAGGTATTTGCACTACCTTCCATGTTTTGAATTGTCTCACGAGCTCTCGTGCTCTTTCAAGATACTGTTGCATTCTAGTCTCTCGAGCGATGTAAGTCCCCTGTATCTGATTTACTACCAGTTGGGAGTCGCTGTTGATCACAATTTGCTCGATTGAGAGCTCCCGTGCGAGTTCAAGCCCTGCAATAACAGCTTCGTACTCTGCTTCATTGTTAGTTATAGGATAACACTTGATAGCTTGCCGTGTCTTTTCACCCGTGGGTGATATTAAGACTATGCCTAAGCCGGCACCTTTTATATTTGAAGAACCATCGGTGAACAAGGTCCATAGGCCTGGATTAACACCGTTAAAGAGTTGTAACTCTTTTTCTACTTCAGATACAATGCTATTACTAAAGTCAGCAACAAAATCAGCTAGTATTTGAGACTTAATTGCAGTCCTAGGCTGATAGATTATTTCATGCTCACTTAATTCTATGGCCCACTTGGCTAATCTTCCTGACAATTCCTGTTTATGCAGAATATTTCTTAAAGGATATGAGGTCACAACGGTGATTGGGTGGCATTGAAAATAGGGTCGTAATTTTCTAGATGCCATTATTAAAGCTAAGGCTAACTTTTCCAGATGTGGATATCTAGTCTCAGCATCTAGCAAAGTTTTACTTACATAATAGACATGTGATTGCTTACCTTTTTCTTCTCTTACCTATACTGCACTTACAGCAATTTCTGAGACAACCAAGTAGATGTACAATCTTTCCCCTTCTTTTGGCTTTGAAAGCAGTGGTGGTTTCGATAGATAAATCTTCAGATTCTTGAGGGCTTGCTGACATTCTTCAGTCCATTCGAACTGATTCTGCTTTTTGAGAACTGAGAAGAATTTAAAACTTTTTTCGGAAGATTTAGAAATAAACCTACCCAAAGCTGCTATTCTCCCTGTCAGTCTTGGAACTTCATTTTTATTTGTTAAAATATCAGGTATTTCCTCTATAGCTTTAATTTGAGCGTGATTCACCTCTATTCCTATGTTTGATACAAGGAAACCCAAAAATTTACTTGATTGCACTCCAAAAGCGCATTTCTCTGGATTTAACTTCATATTATACCTGCGTAAAATATCAAAAGCAGTAGAGAGATGTTGGAAATGGTCTTGTGCTTGTGTTGATTTTACCAACATATCATCAATATAGACTTCCATCGTCTTTCCAAGATGTTCTTGGAACATTTTAGTCACTAACCTTTGATAGGTGGCTCCAGCGTTTTTTAAGCCAAAAGGCATAACTTTATAACAGTAAGTCCCCCTGTTTGTAATGAAGGAAGTTTTTTCCTCATCTGAGGGATTCATTTTAATCTGATTATAACCAGAATATGCATCTAAGAAGCTCAATAATTCATGACCTGCTGTGGCATCAATCATTTGATCTATATGCGGCAATGAGAATGAATCTTTGGGGCATGCTTTATTTAAGTCAGTTACACATACTTTCCACTTGCCATTCTTTTTAGGTACCACCACAGTGTTTGCTAGCCAGTTAGGGTACGTTACCTCTCGTATCGAACCAATCTTCAAGAGTTTCTATACCTCTTCGTCGATCACTTGGTTCTTGAATGGTCCTTGCTTTCTTTTCTTCTGCTTAACAGGTACGAAGGATAGATCTTCATTTAGTTTATGAGTCATCACTTCTGGTGGGATGCCTGTCATATCTGAGTGGGACCACGCAAAGCAGTCTGCGTTAGCCTTTAAATAATCAATTAACTTACCTCTTCGAGCGGGGCCTAGCCTCGTGCCTATATACACTTTCTGCTCAGGCTTTTGTTCAGATAATGAAACAACTACGAGATCCTCCGTAGTTATTTTAATGTGCTCATCTTCCTCCGATTCACGAATGACGTCCGGTCTGGAATTTTTATCTTTGTGGTATAGTATACCTTCCGTGGTAACTTGATTTTCCTTCTCGTAAGTATTTTCTTTCGTACCTGTTTCAGCAATAATACCTTCCGTACCTATTTGGGTAGTAATTTCTTCCATGCTTGTTTGGGCTGTGTTACCTGCTTGGGAGATTCCCTTATCTCGTAATTCTTCCACCTCTATTTTCTTGTTGTAGTGTACCACAAAGTTTATATTTCTTGCTGTCTGCTAATCTCCTTCGATTTGTTGAATCCCCCATTCAGAGGGGAATTTAATTACCGGATGCAACGTAGAGGGTATCGCTTTCATGTCGTGGATCCATGGCCTTCCAATGATCACGTTATAAGCCATGTCAGTATCGATGACTTGGAACCTGGTACTTTTGATCACCCCCTCAGCATAAGTGCTAAGCTCAATTTCTCCTTTTGTTATAACCGTAGAGTTATCAAACCCTGATATGGCTCGTGCTTTTGGGATTACTTGATTCCCCAGTAGCATTTCTTCCACGACTCTTAGCAAAATGATATTGACTGAACTGCCTGGATCAATCAACACTCTTTTTACGTTAGTGTCATGAATAAGTAAAGATATTACCAGAGCATCGTTGTGCGGAAGCATTAATCCGCTGATATCTGCATCATCGAAGGTTATATCATCTTCTTCCATATTTTCACGAACCCGTTTCCCATGTGTAATTGTGAACTTTGTGGTTGTTTTGCAAATAACTCCGTTTACTTCTTCACCACCGTGTATCACGTTGACTGTCCTTTTTGGAGAAGGAGGCTTTGTAGGCTCCTGCCTGTTCCTCATATATGATGTTTACCTTTATGACTAAACAATTCTGTTAAATAGACTTGTTTTAATAAATTTTCAAATTCACCTTGTAAAAATCTTTAATCCGCAGTTTTGTGCCCATGATCGTTGTGAAATTCACACCAGTGATCTGGGTTTCTTCTACTTGGATTTGACCGCATCTCTTTGGGCCACTTAACCTTGTCTCCCATGTTCCTCAATATTGAGACAAGTTCAGTAGTACTTACATTAAAGGTATGATCCCCAATTTGAGTACTACCTCTAGGTCGTTCATCTCGATCTTTTCTAGATCTAGACGAGGATGAGACTACATCTCTTCCTTGTGGTCTATAGTCTGACCTAGTGTTTTTGAACCTGAGGTAGATATCGCGTCCCGAGGGTCCTAAGTAAGGATCGTACCTATTTTAACCTGATCTTCTATCTGATTCAGGACGTCTGGATCTGGAATGATCTTCATCTCTCGAACGAGCAATGATATCTTTTTATATTCTGAGTTTAGTACTGTACCTGTTATATATATCGTTCCATGTTGTAGTGGGGAATTCTCTTAGACTTTCCTTAAGTTGTCTCGTGGCTTCTGAGCTTTTATCATTTAGGTTGCTTGCAAATTCCATGGTTGCCCAATTATCAGGCACCCTGGGTAACTGCATTCTTTCTCGTTGAAACCTGTCTACAAACTCACGGAGTAGTTCCGTGTCTCCTTGTTTTATTTTGAATATGTCTTCCATTCTCTTCTCAACTTTTTGTGCACCAGAGTGTGCTTTTATAAACGAATCTGCAAGCTCAGCAAAAGAGTCAATAGAATTTTCAGGGAGAAGAGAATACCAGGATAGGGCCCCTTTGGTAAGTGTTTGCCCAAATTTTTTGACAAGGACTGATTCAATCTCTTGTTTCGTTAAGTCGTTGCCTTTTACCCCAGTAGTGAAAGCAGTCACATGGTCGCGTGGGTCAGTTGTTCCATCATATTTGGGAACGTCAGGCATTTTAAACTTCTTGGGTATAGGCAAGGGTGCCGCACTTGGCTTCCAAGGTTGTTGAGAATATCTATCAACATCGATGCCTTTGATGATAGGTGGTACTCCAGGAATTTGTTCGATGCGATCGTTCTGCTCCTTCATCTATTTTTGCATGGTTAGCAGTAAATTTTGTAATTCTAAGTTATTAGATATACCTAGCCTTGTTTCGAGAGATTCATTAGGAGTATCTCCTCTTCCTGAGTTTGCCAACCCAGATTGAGGATTTTCCATGGTGATGGTGTTATTGGGGGGTGGCGTCGGCGGTGTAGGTAACGCTGCCGGTAATCCTCTCGCAAATTCTTGCAAAGCTTGGCTCACATACTCTGCAATCATTTGCTTTACACGATCTTGTTCCACAGTTTGATCATTATCACCATTGTTGTTATTGGATCTTTCTGGGGATTGTTCCCTCGAACCACGTGGGGTTCCTGAAGGCGATGGAACTGGGGTTCCACTCCTTTGCTGGTTGTTGTCGTTGGAGTTTGACATAATTCAGAGATATCACTTGAAAAGTAAACAAAGATTATCAGATTCCCGGTAACATAACCAATTGTTTAACCAAAGAATTAGACCCTTTAACTAAAGCTTATTTTTAAGATGAATACGGGTTACTGATAATCAAGGTAATGGAGAAAAATGAATAATAGACAATATTGCAGAAATATAGAAAATCGAAGTTGATTGTATTCGAGAATCAGATGCCTTTACAAGCTGTATTCCCCTCCCTTATATAGGAGATTCTTATAACGTACGACTCTTGCTATGGTTACTCATTAATGACTAATTATGACATTAATGAGGCGTTACAAAGGATAACGGTAATTGGGGTTTGGTTACATAACGTTCGAGTAATCAATTGTGGGTCTTTGAATCTGCCCGTAGCTTTGTCTAGATTCATTCTGACCGTGCCTCTCTCCCATTTTGATCAAGTTGAGTTTCCCGTGGCTGATAAGTTCGTTGGTTTACTGAAGCGTGCCTCTTTGTACCGTACCTCTTCAAAGAATCACATCCAGCTGTCACATTTTCCTGTGTCCACGTGACTGGCTGAGTTGTCAAAAGCTGGCTTATGTGTGAAACTCTTTTTTACCAATACAGGGAGAAACTCCGTTCGCACTTGTCTATCGCTCAGAAGCCTTAATACCTGTGGAGATTGACGAACCAAGCATAAGGTTCACAACAACCATGGAGGAAGCAAACGACGACGAATTAAGGACCAATCTGGACTTGCTCGAACCACGGAGAGAAGCAGCTGATATGGATGGCATCTCAAAAGCAAATCATAGAGCGTTATTACAACCGTAAAGCTCATCTCAGGTACTTCAAGATTGGGGATTTCTTCCTCAAAAAAGTCTTTCAATCAACGAAAGAAGCAGGCGCAGGAAANAGTTCTACCAACAAGCTGGAACGCCATCCACCTAAAGAAGTATTACTTCTAAGGAAAAGAAATACCCCCGGTCAGGTATCACACATTCAATTTTATTTTAAATATTTAAAAATTTTACTAACTTTTTTAGATGATAGGCATAAAGCTAACCCATCACCAGATAATGATATTAGACCTGTAAAGACGCGAGGAAATAACAAAATTCCCGGTCTAGGGTTACACTTTCTGATGGACGTTTTAAAGGGTTAAGCAGTCATCATCTAAAAACCTATATACCTTCGAGTCCGGAATATTTTTCCTTTTCAGGAAAAGGACCACAAGGAAGGAATAATCAAGTGCTCGAGATCTCATTCTTCAAAGTTCAAACACTTGGGGGACTATACAGTATGGAATGCTAAGACGAAGCAAAGAAGACTATCAGAAAGTCAAAATCTCCAGCCTGAAGACCCATCTACCCAACAAGACAAGTGATACGAGCATAATCGAAAGAGATTAAAAGAGTCATCCAAGTAGAAATCCTAATGAAAAAATGCAAAGACACCCTCAAACGTGTTCAGGCTGAAAGGCAAAATATTATTCACGAGGAAGAAACGTATACTTATTCAAAACTGTTGTAACAAAAACTGTTAGGGTAAAAGATCATCATCATTTGTACTTACTCAAAAAACTGTTATCAAATAAAATAGTTACGAATGAAAGATCAAAATCCATGTATTTGTTTAGAAAACTGTTGTCAAATAAAATAGTTACAGATGAAAAAGCATTTTCCTCATGCTTATTATAAAACTGTTATCAATAAAAACAGTTGCGAGTAGAAACCCCAATCTTTATAAAAACTGTTACTAGTGAAAAACAGTCGTTCCCTTGTATTAATATCGAAAAACTATTACCTATGAAATACAGTTATGAAATACAAGGGTATATCAAATCTGTTAAACAAAAACAGTAGCAACATGAGTTTTAGACGATAATCAAACACATGTAAAATGTCGTGGAAGTTCAAACAAAAACTTTCCTTGGAAACTTCTTAAACATGTGTAAAATTCCTATCACTCTATTGCATTATCATGAAGTTGAGATGTATTCTTCATGTCAATCATAAAGGGCCCTCTTTCATAAATGAAGCCTACTACAAAAAGGCTCACAAACACCGTACCTACTATGAAAAGGTACGAGTGATTACTAGCATCCTCATGCAAAAATTCAGAGGTAAAAACAAAAAACCTCGAAAATTAAGCATGCAAAAGACTTAAAGAGTGAAACGGAAACTCAACAGAAAACAAAAGTCATACTAGCATTAATATATTAAAACGGCTAAGTAAAAACTAAATATTAACTTATACTTAGCCGTATAGAATTTTTATACATTGAGGTGCCCCTAAGTTGTAATTTAGGGACTTTAAAGAGATCCAAATTTACCCCCGATAAGACTGGGGGTAACCACCAATTGATACAAAGATAAAAAAAAAAGGGTGAACCAACTTCTTAAATTTCTTAGGAAGGGGGTTGACTTCACTGGCAAAAGGAGCGGGAGCAACTAGGGATGAAGAGGCACCAGCAGCAGGAGCCTCACCATCAGGTGAAGAGAGGTTATGACCTTGTTGAGTCTTCTCCATGGCTTCCTTAGTTTTAGCTATTTCAGCACTAAGGTCGAAACCCTCTTGGCTCATTTTCGTCAATGTGTCAAGGCGAGAATTCATATAAACCTAGCTCACATCAACAACAGCCACTTCTTCAAGATCTTCATAATCCCTTGCCTATACTTGAAGGTCAGCTCTCAATCCGTCCTTCTCTGCTTCGGCAGCTTCATGGGCGGCCCTTAACTGCGCAATCGACTCCTCCAGAGTTTGAAATTTATCTAAAGAATTACGAAGGTCCTCTTGAGTACGAGTGAGTGATTGCACGAGCTCCCCTGCGTATTCCTCCTTCTGCCCCAACAAGTTTTTCAAGTCTCTAATCTCCTCTGAGGCACGAGACAACTGCTCAGCAAATGAGGACTCCAGAACACTCTTGTCTTTATCAGCCTGACTGGAAGAAGCCTTCTCTACTGCCAGTTTTGCCACCATGAGCCTCATCTGCCGCTTCAAGGTACTCCTTTCCTTTTCTAAGGCATTCATGTCAATCCTTAGGCTATCATATTGTGCCTTCCAATTATCAGCATCGGACTGCAACTCTTTTGTCTCCTGATCCGTATTTAAGATCCTCTTCATGAGCTCCATGCCTATAAGATTAATCTACAAGAAATAAACCAATTAGATATGAAAAATTTCATATACGAAAATGAAAGAGGTTAACCTGAATCATACCTTCAAAGAGGTATGCACAACTTCATTGGCCCATGTAAGAGCACTATTGCTGGCTAGCTTGGCTTTCTCAGTGGGACCTATCAAAGGCTTGAGCCACACTTCGGGCTCACCCATTTTCTTGAAAGATTCCCCTCAGCCGGAACCTCTATTATCACCTTCCGCATCTCTCTACTGGAAGACCCTACTTCCCTAGCGGAAGGCATGGAAGCAGGCAGAGATGAAGCAACAATAGGCACGGAGGGTTGAGAAACTGGAGAAGCCACGGGCAAAGCAGCAGGCACGGAGGATTGAAGAGTTGAGGAAGCCACGGGCAAAGCAACAACAAAAGACGTAATAGCCAAAGGAGCAGATGAGACATCTTCTCTTAAAGAAGCAGAAAAAACAGTAGCCAAAGGGACATCATCAGGAGCAAGGTCAAAACCTTCATGGAACAAGTAATCTACAGACTTATGAATGGGGGAATGTGAAACATCTTCAAAGGTAGAGGGCTCAACCACAGACACGGAAGGCAAAGTCATGGGTGTAGACTCATCGTCCGAAACCACCCGCCTTCTCCGTGGCCTGCGCACCAAAGCACCCTCTTCTTCTTTTTCTTCTTCTTCTTCTTCTACGGAACGGGAATCACCAATATTCCTCTTCAAGGAAGACGAACCAACAATAATTTCTTGGGCCTGAGCCAAAGACATCTTCGATATAGATGAAGTAGACACCTCACGAGTAGAGAACCCTATCAAAAGGGAAAAAGTTAAGCGACAGAGAAAGAAGAGGCTCGAGTAAGGAAAGAAGCAAGAACAAAAGCTTCACTTACCGTGGGTCTTTACATGCCAAACGTACCTCCCAGCGAAGTACTTCCAGGATCTCTCTTCTAAAGGAGCAACGGACAATAATTTTTCTACCCAATCATGGATACCAGAGACATTCTCAACAGCAACCATGATTGCTGAGAGAAGAAGAATCAGATACGGTGTTGGTAAAACATCTCAAGTCAGAACGAGGAAAAGTAAATAGATGTGAGCTAAAGCATACTCACGTGCGCGATTCCACTTCTCAGGGAAGGGAGGATTTTCTTCACCCACTAAAGCAACAATGGGAACAATCAGAGTAAAAACCCCTTGACGAAACAAGGTAGGAGAGTAGAGATGAATAAGATGCTTGAAAGTAAAAGGAACCGAGGCTAAAGAAGCTAAACTCCTAAGACATGCGACAACTCGCCATACAAGCGGACCAACTTGTCAAGCAGATATTGAAGAAACCACAGAATTAAATTATGACTGGATCAATGGGAGGTCTAAACCCTAGAGTAAAAGGGTACGTATAAACAAAAGAATATCCCATCTTGTAAGACGTTATTCTTTGATTACTATTTGAATGTAGACACGGAAATCAGGCCTCCAAAAACACTCCCTATGAACAAGGGAAATCTGACCCTCAATAATAATGGTTGGGTACCTTTCGACACTCTCAAGGGAAGAATATTGGTCTATGAGAACTTGATTATCTCTAGCAAAGACAAACTCAGCAGGAACAATTTCATCAACTCCAGGTTCACGAAGGCGTTCACCTCTACCTCTAGACAAAGATCGAGAAGCCCTAAACCTCGGAGAAACTAGAGACCTAGCGGAAGGAAGGGAAATTATCTATGAAGAAGAGGAGCCTCTCGAAGGAGTGGATCCTAGACTCCTAAGTCTACCATCCCTCCGACTCCTAGTCGGAGAAGAAAATGGCGTTAAATTTTCAATATCTATTACTCCCCGAGGTAGATTTGAAGAAGACATGTTTACAAAGGCGAGAAGAAAGTTCTTTACAAAAGACAAAGTTAGAGAGTGTTTGGTGGAAGCAAAGAAAAGAAGAAAGTTATTTATACTTGAGGACAAAACCGTCAAACATGGGAAAAAAGAAAAATAATGATGAAAAGTCATAATTGAAGATGTCACTTCGGGACTGACACAGCCGCAAAAAACCCTAAAAGGTGCCGAGTAAATGCAGAACCAATCCGAGAAGGACACGTGGTATGAGCATTAAATGGAAGTGATGAACGACGCTTATGGTTCAGAGAAGGATACAATGTTTCGAGGTAAAGCGGCGGCAAAATATTCCCGCCATAAATGAGTATCCTCTTACCATATATTAATCGATAAATATATGGTAAGTGGGGGGACTATTTGTATTGGTAAAAAATAGTTTCACACGTAAGCCTACTCTTGACAACTCAGCCAGTTATGTGGACACAGGAGAACGCAACAGTTGGATGTGATTCTTTGAAGAGGTACAGAACAAAGAGGCACGATTCAATAAACTCTCGAGCTAATCAGCCACGGGAAACTCAACCTGATCAAGACAGGGAAGAGACCCGGTCAAAATGAATCTGGACAAAGCTATGGGCAGATTTAAGAACCCACAATTGATTACTCGTACGTTATGTAACCGTACCCCAATTACCGTTATCCTTTGTAACGCCCCATTAATGTCATAATTAGTCATTAATGGGAAATCATAACAAGAGTTGTGCGTTATATCAAAGAATCTCCTATATAAGGGAGGGGAAGACAACTTGTAAAGTCATCTGATTCTCAAATACAATCTACTTTTGCTTTTCTATATTTCTGCAATATTGACTATTATTCATTTTTCTCTATTTCCTTGATTATCAGTAACCCGTGTTCATCCTAGAAATAGATTTAGTCAAAGGATCTAATTCTTTGGTTAAACACATATACTTAATTAATTCACCTAGGGGGACAATTCCCTTTCACAAAGTTAGAAAGAAGACTTACCTCGCTCCGAAATTCCATAACCAGCCTCCAAGCCCTTCCGATGACTCCAAACGAATGCACAACGCCCCAAAACTATCCAAATAATGACAACCCAATGAAAATATACTCTAATATTTGCAACAATTCAAAATTATATAATTTCCCAACCCCGCTTAGTGAAATGACCAAAATTCCCTCGGGCCCACGTGCGCGAAATCCGAAATTTCTCGAATATATACCCTACCCATAGAGTTACTAACTCAAATATACAATTTACTCAAATATTAATGCTCAATTCGTGGCTAAAAATCCAATTTCCATTTTCTAGGTTTCTTCAGATTCTCCAAATTTCAAATCAATTCCCATGCCTAATCCATGCATATAATCTTGTATTTAACTTAGAAGCATGAAGGAGTTACTTACCTTGACATTGCATGAATAAATCCTCTCTTTGAAGCCTTCCAAGATCACCTAAGCCAAAGAAGAAATGAAGAAATGGCCAACAATTCACGGTTTAAAAACATTCTGCCCAGCTTCAATTCCGCACCTGCGGTCCTACCTCCGCACCTGCGGTCCTACCTCCGCACCTGCGCTCCCGCAGGTGCGACCAATGTCCCGCACCTGCGGCTGCTTCAACTCCAGCCCAAAATCGCACCTGCGCCCCACTGTCCGCATCTGCGTCTTCGCAGGTGCGGAAATGCCACCACACCTGCGCTCCCAGCCAGATCATCCATCCTTCACACCTGCGGTGCCATAGCCACACCTGCGGCCAAATCCTCGCAGGGGCGGTCACACCATATGACAACAACCTCAACCTTCTTCAAACTCCCAAACTTGATTTGTTAACCACCCGGAATCCACCCGAGGCTCCCGGGACCCCGTCCAATTATACCAACCGGTTCCAAAACATATTGCGTAC
The DNA here is from genome assembly GCA_005239525.1 of Nicotiana knightiana. Taxonomy (NCBI): domain Eukaryota; kingdom Viridiplantae; phylum Streptophyta; class Magnoliopsida; order Solanales; family Solanaceae; genus Nicotiana; species Nicotiana knightiana. Next base: position 60,179 of record ML395631.1, on the reverse strand, counting down.
TTGATCGAGTCCTCCAATCACATCAAACAACATCGAAACCACGAATCGCACCCAAATCCCAACTTTATGAACTTAGAAATTTCCAACTTCTACATCCGATGCCGAAACCTATCAAATCACGTCCGATTGACCCCAAATTTTTCACACAAGTCATATTCAACATTACGGACCTGCTCCAACTTTCGGAATCACATTCTGACCCCGATATCAAAATTTCCACGTCTGGTTGGATTTCTCCAAAAACCTTCAAATTCCTATCTTTAGCCAAATGACTTCAAACTGACCTCCGAACATCCGAATTGACTTCCGATTGCGCTCCCAACTACAGAATCACCATACGAAGCTATTCCTAGACTCGGAATCCCAAACGGACATCAACAACACCGAAATGCACTTCAAGCCCAAACCTATGAAATTCTTCTAAAATGATAACTTCCATAATATATGCTGAAGCGCTCCCGGGTTATCCAAAACCCGATCCGGACATACGCCCAAGTATGAAATTATCATACAAACCTGCTGGAACCTTCAAATCCTGATTCGGAGGTCGTTTACTCAAAATTCCAATCTTAGTTGATTCTTCAAACTTAAGGCTTCTAAAATGAGAATTTTCTTTCCAAATCAACTCTGAACTTCCCGAAATTCAATTCCGATCACGCCCACGGGTAGTAATACCGGAAATGAAGCTGATCACGGCCTCAAACCGCTGAACGACCCACTAGATCTCAAAAATGACCGGTCGGGTCGTTACATTCTCCCCAACTTAAACCGACGTTCGTCCTCGAACGTGCTAAGAACTGCTCTAGAATTATGTGAAATCACTGTTTAACACCTCGAGCACCTGCCCGTGCTACCACAACCCAGTTGAGCACATTAGCTTGATCAAATATGAAGATTCCTTATTTTATCCATATAATAAGCTTAGAACCTAGTTCCAATACCTGAAATTTTCTCTGCTAGGCCTAGTTCCAATACATAAACACCGTATCATCCACCACTCGATATAACAGAGCATGACTACATATTTTTGCCGAATCAGCACCATGCATCGCATAATTCATCATCTGACCACAATGGCACTCCCTGAACCTTAATAGCAAAAATTTCACGAATCTAGTGCTCCCGATGCACCTCATAACAAGTATGCATACACCCTGCTATCAAGATGAAGATACCACTACGACGGAGGAAATGGGTAGAAATCCATACCCAACTGTAAAGTTAACAAATCACTGAATATCTCATCTTGACTAGAATCATCACCTCATTATGAACCTGAATAATGGTATTTGTTCTTTAATCTACACTTCAAATAACCTTATCGTACTGATCCCTGATCCGATAATCTCGTCTCACCCAGTATGAACTGCTCAGACAACAAATCACCCCAAACATGACCAACAACCTCACATGATACCACATCGCGCCAATCGACCATAACTCGAACATGATATGTAAGAAATGACTCAGGAAGGGACTATTCAATTCACGCAACTAATATGAACTTTTCTCAGAAAATAGGAAATAAAACATAAGAAAAATAAATACATATTAACCCTTCTCATCATCACAGTGTTGCGGCATGCAACCCGATCCAAATAACATACCCGTGGCGGCGTGCCACCCGATCCCATCATTAAACTCACATAAGGAAATATATAGGGAGCTGAATCGCTCACTATTACACATTACCGAATATCGGTCACAAGCACGCTAAGTGCATAATACCATCCTGGGGAGACTGATAAGTGCAAAAGCTCAAGCACGACTGAGGTGCGATATATCTATACACTCTGGATCTCAAGATTTATCCTGCTCACATAACATCATCACTACGCGGAGATCTCAACTCATCAGAAATTATCAAGCCCTTTCACAACTCACACAGCACAATCATAAGATCACATGAATTTGATGAAGACGGAACAACATCCGTTGTTCTAATACCTTCCCATGAAAAGCTCTCTACTGAAATGAACATGCCTGGCTCGTACGGAGCCTATAATCATATCTAAATCCATCCACAAACATCTAGTTTACCTTGCTCGCACCAAACTAGGCTAATAGCTTTACCTGGGTCCACATTAACCCACTTCCTCTCATAATATGCACGAACAACCATCATAACTAGGACAAACACCCCACAATCCACAACCAAATGAACTGAACCCTCTCAGGCATAACTTCTCAAATAAATAATATAGCACTCCTTTATACTCAGTCCAAATCTTCAATCCATCAAGTGACTACATGTCACACTGTATACAATCTTTTCGCGGTCATGCTTCCACGACCTTACACATAAGGCAACAAGACACATCAAGAACCCATGACCAGGGTACAAAGCCTCTTCCACCGAATATCAATCTCAGGTGATACTGAAGATAACACCAGCTTACTCTGAACTTTCGAATCTCTTTTTCTTGATCTTCCGAGCTCATGACTTCCTTATTAACAGCGAACCGCAATCTCAATTCTTACTCCCTGTTACATACTGCTTACCGCACCTAACATGCCAATATGAGGTAGCGCAAGAATTCCATCATAACTTGTGAACCACTAATAGGGTGAAAACTTCATCATATAGAAACCTTTTACTTAACTCAATTCAGGAGTACCATCTCAACACACGAGTGAATTCCCACAATCACCCAACATGCAAATCCTTAAGTAGTATTCTATACCACTATAACCCTTCCGGGATCCACCTATACCTGACAGGCCATAACACTCAAATTCTCCCACATGGAATTCATTACGACGGCCAACAAGCCCCGCACACACCGGCACAAACCACATGCATAACTTAATCACACCGGAGGAACTGATCGCTGTCGAAAATGTGCCATTTCAACCATGGCTAATCAATCTATCTTCTTTTAATCATCTTCAATTGCTTTAGGAATAATAGCAACTTCCTTCAACTCATAGCAAACTCAACCCGAGTGACCTTGATTCACGAGACTATGCTGCCTAAATCTGTCACGATCCAAATTTTCCTCCGTTGGGTATAGTGATGGCACTTAGTCTTAAGGACTAGGTAAGCCTAATATTCAGGAATAACAACAATAATAAATAGAATCTAATACTTTTCTGAAATAAATAATTCTTTGCACATTGTATATTCCCAAAACCCAAAAGTACAAGTCATAAGCTTTTAAGAAATTACACTAAAACTCCTAAAAACACCACTGTTTAGAAATAGGTACAATAGTGCAAACAAAAATATAAGATGGTGACTCCGAAACCGCAAACGCTGAAGCGGTTTTACCTTGAGTCTCCACAACAACAACCACGCTACTAACAATCAATCGGCCAGCTATGCGAAAACCTGGAATCTGCACAAAAATGTGCAGAAGAGTAGTATGAGCACACCACATCGGTGCCCAGTAAGTATCAAGACTAACCTCGGCGAAGTAGTGACGAGGACTAGTCAAGACACCCACTGGTCTAATAAAAACTGAACAAGTATCAATATAGGAATCAGGGAAATAATGATATACACATAAAGGCTATGCAATATAGCTAACAAGACAGTGAATTCGATAAAGAAGGAAAACAATAAGTATCAACGGAAACCATGAAGTAACACAAAGACTGAATAGAACACAGACAAATCCGGCATGTAAATATACAACACGTACATGTAATGACTCAACCACTTCAACCACTTCTACATCAACTTCATAGTCATCTCCACGAGGTTTCGAACCTCGGACAAGTCACCATTTACGGGTCTCAATATTCGAACCCTAACACTTGGCATCTTGCGCCCTTCTTCGAGTACTAACTGCACGGACGCCTCACGTGCCAATTGGGTCATTTACACCCACACGGTAAGCACAACAAGAGTATCTATACTTGACAACAAGGATTCCTAAATCCATTAGTAGTACTTAATTACGTGCATGCTTGTGTAGGTGTCCTAACTTGATTTCAACAACCAATAAACATAAGGGAAGGAAAAGGGGCAACACACACATTTTTATCTCACAAATTTCCACGCGAATAAACTCACATAGTAAGAGTTCCAGTACACAATATCAACAATAAGGAATGCCCCCAGGCCAACACAAGTATCATAAAGAATCCCTCACATAGCCCACCTTGTCACGTCACGTGTGCAATAGTAAAGTATATGCCCACCTTGTTTCACCACACGTGCATAAACATGTTCCCACCTTGTCACAATCCTCAATCTCATATCCTACCTTATCACGCCGCATGTGAAATATCAATAGTAAACACGACACGATAGAAACCTCGTGCAAATCCCCATATCAACAACCGCACGACAGAAACCTCGTGAATCACCACAACAAATACAACAACAACAACGGCAACAGTTCAAGATACAATTAATATATCAACTCAAGAACATTCGACCACAAGATAGGCAAAACTAGTTCATGAGAAATAAACATAATAAGGAGAACTAGGCATATTACGAATCACTCAACAAGGAAGGAAAATAGCATGTAACAGCCGCACCTAATTACACGGGTGAACAACAAGAAATCAACACAAATCCGATAACTCCATATAAGGGCAAGTCACAAAGGTATAAAATATCTAAACTTCTTTTAAGGTTGAGCAGTTACGAGAATATTCAACAATTTCCACTTAAGGACAAGCAGCAGAGAATAACTTCATTTAAGACCAAAACAATTATAGGTTGAGATGAAGATAATTGCAAATTTGAGATACGCAGTTAAGAAGATATATCATGACAGTAAAGGAAATAAGATTTTCAGATAAGTCGATTAGGAGTCAAATAGGCAATTGGAGTAAATCCGAAAGTAAGAACTTCCACATTTTAGAAAACAAGGATGACACTAGAAATTAGGAAATTCAATCATGCTAAGGACAATTCATACTCTACGAATATAAGGACCTAATATTCCTAAAGGGTCAACTTTCCACAAACAAGTCCGAACATGCACTCGTCACCTCGCGTACACGGACTACAATCAACATAGAAGACTCAAATCCTAAGGGGAAATTACCCCACACAAGGTTAGGCAAGATACTTACCTCAACCGCTCACGTTCTTGCCACGGGTATCCGAATCCCAATGGACCAAATCTAATCAAATCAATAGCATCGTGTAAATAATACTACAAGCAACTAGTTTAACTAATAAATTCGAAGCTAAGACGCGAAATTAGGAAAATTGTCCAAAAGGTACCCCGGGCCCACGTCTCGGAATCGGGTAAAATTTATATTTCCCGAACACCCATTCGCTCATGAACCCACTCGAACAAGAATCAATAAAATCCGACGTCTAAATCTCCCTAAATCCTCGGATTTCTACTTGGGGAAAATTCCTCCCAATTTCATGGTTTTTCATCCAATTTCATTGATTAGATTGAGGAAATTGATAGAGATTATTGATATACAAATGGATTAAGGTTAGAAAACGTTACCTATTATTATCCTCTTCAAATCCCACTGAAAATCTCCAAGTTCCGAGCTCACAATCGATTTTGGAATTATGAATTTCAAACCCTCGGATTTTTGGTATAACCAACCCAGAAATTTTGCACCTACGACACTGGGATCGCACCTGCGGAAACCCAATCACAGGTGCGGAAATTCATTAAATGACCTGGGGTCGCACATGCGGCACCCCCTTCGCACCTGCGTGTCCGCACATGTGGAAATACCATCGCAGGTGCGAGACATCAGAACCAGAATGGTTCAGCTGTTCACAAAGTCTCAAACTCACCCGTTGGGCATCCGAAACAACCACGAGACCCCCGAGATCTCAACCAAACATACCAACCAATCCTATAACTCCATACCAACTTAGTCGATCCTTCAAACCACTTCACAAAACATCAAAATCGCCAATTATGCATGGATTCAAGCCTATGAACTATAAAATTTCCAAAATCTACAACCGATGCCGAGACACATCAAAACTAGTCCGAATGACCTAAAATTTGACACACAGGTCGAAAATGACACTACAGACCTATAGCTACTTTCAGAATCCCATTTCAAGCCCGATATCAAATTTTCACTTATCGGCCGAAATCGCCAAAATTCTAACATCTGCCGAATTGCCTCAAATTACTCTACGGACCTCCAAAACCGATTCCGGACGCGCACCTAAGTCCAAAATCATCATATGAAGCTGTTGGCATCACCCAAAACTCATTCTGAGTCCGTGTACTCAAAAGTCAAATCTCCGGTCAACTTCCATCACTTAAGCTTCCAAAAATAGAAATGTTCCTTCCAATTCGACTCCGGATTATCCGGTAACTAAATCCAACCATGCACGCAGGTTGATATACAAAAAGTGAAGCCGTTCAAGACCTTATTCCACATAACGAAGCTTAATTTCTCAAAACGACCGATCGGGTCATTACAAAATCCCGCAACCTGTCTCATACCATCCTGATCATCTTTATACAATCCGGTGATTTCTCCCACTCCTCCAATACTATCCTGCATGCCGAAACACATCATAGAACATTCCAACCATTCTCCCTTTTCTCAGAAATTACTCTGCAAAAGCTCGATTCTCGATCATACTGCTGCCTGAAACCCTAAAACAGCGCGTTCTTAACTTTTGAACTCACTAGGACCGCTATTGAGAGTCACCCACTCTGACTGGCCCGAATACAATCAACTCCAAGGCTCTTCTAGAACATGAACACCCTTTTCCTTGAAGCACGTGACTGAGTCACTACCCTGACAACTCACCTATGCCTTAAGCAAAATTCTGAATCTTCCAAAGCCTAACCCTGGCCCGACAAGGCCAACTTTTGCACACATTCATCAAATCCCACGCACAATCACCGTTTTACTCCTTTCCCTTAGCTGTAATAACTTTCCAACACGCCGACAATCCGCAACCCTATGATAACACAATCCTGCAACCCAACTGCAGATGGTGGGACTCCCCCACTTAGCCCGAAGCTACTCCTTGCACCACTCTAAACCCCGCCGAGATCCTTTCTCCTTTGATAACACGATCTAGCTCAACCAATCCGTCCAAGTCTTCCAAATCTTCTTGCTAGCACTCCCTAAATACTCAAATTCTCTAGCATCATTCAAACATTCTACCTCCTAACGAATAGCCACTAGAACCCCTCACAGAGACCTGCCAACCACGCCGCATTAACCTATTCACAGAAGATAACCCACCTGTGGAAATCACCCGTGGACACCTTCCAACGACGCTGAAATGCACGCTCTCTGCGACTTCAATACCCCATCCTACCCCGTGCTTCATTTACCAACTTTACTAGTCCGTCTGATCCTCATGGACATCCATTAAATGCGTAACAATATCTTCAAATTCCAAGCTATGCTGCTGCTCCCCCACTTTGCGACTGCTCGACTTCCGCTTCTTACACCTGGCCTCCTAGAAATGGAACCACCACCTAGCCTCACTTCCGGACCATTCTCTGTATCTCTCAAACTAGCAGATCACCACGACTTCAAGCTTTTCGGAGATTATCTTTCTCTAGCTGCCTTCATTATCAACACTTATCCGGTACTGAACCACTGCACCTCACGGTCTCTGCCAATCGCATTCTTCAATACTTCTTCTCAATACTCTGACCCCACGCAACCGAAGAAACCATAGCACCGACAAACTTAACACATTCCATTCGATCAACGACGATGACTTCACGTCACATGTGCATATCCCACCTCACTTGAAGACACCAAGTCTTACTACTTTATCAACCCCAACCATACCATTCATAATCCAAATGCCTTTCCTCTACCGGAACTACAATACCGAAATCTCAAAATCACACCCTGAGAAGACCTCCCTTCAAACCATTCATCACCCCCAACATATGGGCAAGCATTCTATAATCATATCGACACCACAAGATAAACAATTGCAAGCATCATCACTGCCCGAGCACAACCTTAACGCTCTCAGAAACACAACTACTGAGCTGAAACAACATATTATTCTTTTGCAGGGCCATAACAACGGCCCCAACCAATTATACATGGAAACATCTCGAATTACATCCGTATCACCATTCAATTCCTCAATTTTCCGATTCATAGCAAGCGCTTCGCGACGCGTAAGATTGAGTAGGAATAAACATAGGCATAAGCCTCAAAGGAATCAAATCGCACGATGAGGAATCAAGAAGGGAGGTACTCCTAACAGCCCTGTAGCCTCTCGAAGATGAGTACAGACGTCTCCGTACCGATCCGCAAGACTCTACTAGACTTGCTCATGACTCGTGAGACCTAAGGGAACCTAGAGCTCTGATACCATGTTGTCACGACCCAAAATCCATAAGGTCGTGATGGCGCCGGACATCATTGTCAGGCAAGCCAATCGTTAATTAATTGAAACAATTTCCTGTTTTATCATTTATGAAGAAGCATTTCCTTACACTTTATTACATATTAACTAAATAAAATCTGTCGAGTAAAATAGTAGTTTGAATATTCCATTTTAGCAATTATATCTCAACACATCCCAGAACCCAGTGTCACAAGTACATGAGCAATTTGTAAGAATTTATACAATCATCACAAAGCCTGTCCGAAGTACAAATTGGACAAGGAAATTTAAAATAATGTAATAAATACAGTATGAGAGAGACTCTGTCAGCTGCGGATCACCTCCGGATAATGCAACTCGCCTAAGTTTCCGAATCCTCCACATTTCTATGAAAGTACCTGTGCAATAAAATGCACAGCAAGTGTAGCATGAGTACAAAAACAATGTGTACTCAGTAAGTCGCCCGCCTAACCTCAGTGAGGTAGTGACGAGAGGTCGAATTAGAGACTCACTAAGGGCCAGCAAATTAATTAATAGCATAAGATGAACAATATAGGCATGTAAAGGTAGTAAAGCATCATATATATAAGGCACCAAATCCAAGTAAATACTGGAAATAAACAAACAGTTACCACTTCCTCATTATTTTCCAAAATATCTTAAATAAACAGTTTCCTCTTTGTTTCCCCCCAAATATCATAAATCCACAATTTCTTATTTATTTCCCCCCAAATATGTTATCACTTCAAAAATAAATCATGAAAAACATTTAACAATTTAGCATGCGCATACGGGATAAGGACAACCGGCCTGAGCCATCATAATAATCATCTCTGTGCATTGCCGAGGGTCGAATGGCCCGAACCATAATATTTCTTTCAATCTCGCCGTGGCGTACGGCCCGATCCCATGAGAGTGGGGGAAATAACACTCCGCTCGCGGAATGAAAATTGCGAAGCGGTCACATGCAGTCATGCACAATCAACAGCCCATCTCGACTACGTTGGGAAAACAAATACTCAAGTAATGACAGATTTCTCTTTTGAAAACCACAAAATAGTATTTAAACCCTTTTTCAAAATTCACCAACCAAGTTTTTATAATGTTTAATAATACAACCTTATCCGGAAATACAATTTCCCGCGAAGGAAATCAATTCTCTTTTTAGATGCTTAAGAAAATAAAGTCTAATCTTCTTTAGTCATTCAATTACAATTTCAATTATATTAGCAGTCTAACATTACACACAAGATCACGNTTATCGGAAGCCCTAGGTTACTACCCAATTCTTGATTTTCCACTAATTTAGGTAGTTAATTAAGCTAGTAATCCATGCATGAAGCTAATATTAGAGGAATTTACCTACCTTCAATAACCAGGTCGTTTGCCCCTCAAAAATAGTGGAAATTGCCCCAAGGAAGAAGAAGAAGATGAAAAAAAATGAATTAAAACCCGTATATAAAAACACACTGTCCGAACAGTGTTTCCGCACCTGCGGCTCGAGGACCGCACCTGCGGCTCGAGGACCGCACCTGCGGCTCGAGGACCGCACCTGCGGTCTCGCACCTGCGGAAATGGACTAGGAAGCCTGGGCCCGCACCTGCGGAGTGGAGACCGCACCTGCGGCTCCGCTCCTGCGGAATTTTGTCCGCACCTGCAAGAATTGGCCTGACCACTGGAGGTCGCACCTACGAGGCTAGGACTGCAGGAGCGCTCCCGCACCTGCGACTGGGCAATTGCACCTGCGGTTACCAGCAGCTATTTCAGCTTTTTTGGCCTCGTGTGGTGCCCAGGAGGTACCTGGGCCCACCCGAGCTCGAGCCCCCGTATAAATAAACCAACAAGTCCCAAATTATAATACAGACTCGCTCGAGCCTTCGGAACACGCAAAACAACGCTAAAATTCAAAATCACACCTCAAAACCTCAAGAACCAAACTTAGGAACTTTAAGTTTTCTAGACTTCGCTAACAACGTGCCGAACCGACCTATACTACTCGGAATGACACCAAATTTTGCAGGCAAGTCATAAATGACATAACGAAACTATTCCCGGTCTCAGAATTCCTTTCGAGCCTCGATAACACAAAAACATGTCCCAAACCACAATAGGAACTTAAGGAACCTCTTATTTCAATATTGGGCGCCTAAACGCTCCCGGGTCATCAGAAACCCATTCCGAACATACGCCCAGGTCCGAAATCATCGTACGAAGCTACCAGAATTGACGAAACTCGATTCCGAGGCCATTTACCCAAAATGTTGACCGAAGTCAAACTTGGCCTTAAAGGCCAACATTAAGGAATCAAATGTTCTTATAACACTCTACACACCTCCGAATCCCGGACCACCAGTCCCCACAAGTCATAAGTTATAAAAAGCCGCTATAGGAACTTTCATTTAGGGGAACGGGGTCCGATAACGTAAAATGACCGGTCGGGTCGTTAGGTTCTCCACCTCTTAAACAAACGTTCGTCCTCTAACGGGTCTAGAATCATACCTGAAGTGCTGAATAAGTGTGGATATCTGCTCCGCATGTCCTCCTCGGACTCCCAGGTCGCCTCCTCAACTGGTTGGCCCTTCCACTGGACCCTTACGGCAGAAACTCTCTTGGACCTCAACTGGCGGTCCTGTCTAACAATAATAGCAACTGGATCCTCCTCGTAGCCCAACCTCTCATCCAACTGAATAGTGCTGAAATCAACCACGTGAGAGATGTCAACGTGGTACCTCCGGAGCATGGATACATGAAAAACTGGATGAACTTCGGATAAAATGGGAGGCAAGGCCAGCTCATAAGCAACCTCCCCAACTCACCTCAACACCTCGAAGGGACTTATAAACCTCGGGCTCAGCTTGACCTTCTTCCAAAACCTCATAATACCCTTCATAAGCGAGACTTTCAACAGGATCCTATCTCCCTCCATAAATGATACATCACGCGCCCGCTGGTCTATGTAACTCTTCTGTCTGGACTGTGCTGTGCAGAGCCTCTCCTGAATCAACTTCACTTTCTCCAAGGCATCTCTCACCAAGTCGGTGCCATATAACTTAGCTTCACCAGGCTCAAACCACCCGATAAGAGAACGACATCGCCGACCATACAAAGCCTCAAATGGTCCATCTCAATGCTGGACTGATAACTATTATTGTAAGCAAACTCTGCCAAAGGCAAGAACTGGTCCCACTGACCTACGAAGTCAATCACACATGCCCTGAGCATGTCCTCCAATATCTGAACTGTATGCTCCGACTGACCATCAGTCTGAGGGCGAAATGTTGTGCTGAGGTCTATCTGAGTACCCATCTCACTATGTAATGCTCTCCAGAAGTGCGAGGTGAACTGAGGACCTCGATCTGATATAATGGACATCAGCACACCGTGCAACCGGACTATCTCACGAATGTAGATCTGTGCCAACCTCTCAGAAGTATAAGTAGTAGCTACTGGAATTAAATGCGCCGAGTCGGTCAATCTATCCACAATGACCCAAACCGCGTCAACCTTCCATAAGGTCCGAGGCAACCCAACCACGAAGTCCATAGTGATGTGCTCCCATTTCCACTCAGGAATGGGCATCTGCTGAAGTAGTCCTCCTGGCCTCTGGTGCTCATACTTCACCTTCTGGAAATTAAGACACCTAATCACATACTCCACAATGTCCTTCTTCGTCCGCCACCACCAGAAATGCTGCTTCAAGTCACGATACATCTTCATAGCACCAGGGTGAATAGAATACCGAGAATTGTGTTCCTCCTCTAGAATCCTCTCCCTCAGGCCATCAACATTAGGAACACATAAGCGGCCCCGAAGTCTCAGAACACCATCCTCGCCAATAGTATCCTCCTTGGACCTACCCTGAACCACTGTCTCCCGAAGCTCTGCTAAGCACGGATCATAGAACTGTCGGGCCTTAATCTCCCCCAATAACGAAGACTGAGCAGCCACATGTGCTAAAACCCGATGAGGCTCTGAAAAGTCTAATATCACCAGGCGATTGGCCAAGGACTGAATGTCCAAGGCTAGAGGTCTCTCCTCTTCTGCAATATATGCCAAGCTACCCATACTCTCCGCCTTCTTACTCAAAGCATCTGCTACTACATTTTCCTTGCCCGGGTGATAAAGAATGGTGATATCATAGTCCTTCAACAACTCAAGCCATATGCGCTGCCTCAAATTAAGATCCTTCTGCTTGAACAAGTGCTGCAAGATACGTTGTTCTGTATAAACCTCACAGGACACTCCATACAAGTAGTGCCTCCAAATCTTAAGAGCATGAACAATCGCCGCCAACTCCAAATCGTGCACAGGGTAATT
>ML395631.1:37334-47439 GCA_005239525.1 Nicotiana knightiana | reverse complement strand
TGCAAGCTACGGTGGTCTGTATAAACCTCACAGGACACTCCATACAAGTAGTGCCTCCAAATCTTAAGAGCATGAACAATCGCCGCCAACTCCAAATCGTGCACAGGGTAATTATTCTCATGAACCTTCAGCTGGCGTGAAGCATAAACAATAACTCTCACTTCATGTATCAACACACATCCAAAACCAACTCGTGAAGCATCGCAATACACTGTGTACATCCCAAAACCGGAAGGCAATACTAGAACTAGTGATGAGGTCAATGCTGTCTTGAGCTTCTGAAAGCTCACCTCACACTCGTTCGACCATCTGAACGGGGCATTCTTCTGAGAAAATCTAGTCAATGGAGCCGCAGTAGAAGAGAACCCCTCCACAAATCGCCGATAATATCATGCAAGGCCCAAAAAGCTCCTGATCTCCGTAGCTGAAGTAGGACGCGACCAACTCTGAACTGCCTCGATCTTCTGAGGATCCACCTTGATACCCTCTCCAGATACCACATGCCCCAAAAATTCCACGGAATCCAACCAGAACTCACACTTGGAGAACTTAGCATATAACTTCTGTTCTCGCAAAGTCTGGAGCACAACTCTCAAATGCTGCTCGTGCTCCCCCAGGCTACGTGAGTAAATCAAAATGTCATCAATGAAGACAATGACAAAGGAATCAATATACGGCCTGAACACCCTATTCATCAAGTCCATGAATGCTGTTGGGGCATTAGTCAAACCAAAAGACATCACTAGGAACGCATAATGGCCATATCTCGTACGAAAAGCAGTCTTCGGAACATCTAAAGCCCAAATCCTCAACTGATGATACCCTGATCTCAAATCAATCTTAGAAAACACACGAGCACCCTGCAGTTGGTCAAACAAATCATCGATGCGCGACATGGGATACTTGTTCTTAATGGTAACCTTGTTCAACTGGAGGTAATCAATACACATCCGCATAGACCCATCTTTATTCTTCACAAATAGAACTGGAGCACCCTACGACGATACACTCGGTCTGATGAACCCCTTCGCTAACAATTCCTCAAGCTGCTCCTTCAACTCCTTCAACTCTTTCGAAGCCATACGGTACAGAGGAATAGATATAGGCTGCGTGTCTGGAGCTAAATCAATGCAGAAATCAATATCACGATCCAGAGGCATGCCCAGAAGATCCGAAGAAAATACATTAGCAAACTCTCGAACAACTGGAACTGAATCAATCGTCGGAGACTCAGCGGTGGTGTCCCGCACATAAACAAAATAGGCCAGACAACCCTTCTCGACCATATGTTGATCCTTCAAGAATGAAATAAACCGGCTGGCTGTACTAACTGAGGAACCTCTCCACTCCAGCCTAGGTGACTCAGGAAAGGCTAAAGTAATTGTCTTGGCATGGCAATCTAGCACGGCATTATAAGGAGATAGCCAATCCATGCCTAAAATAATCTCGAAATCTACCATGTCGAGCAATAAGATATCCGCTCGAGTCTCGAACCCACAAAATGAGATCACACAGGACAGGCAAAATCCGTTCTACAACCACAGAATCGCCTACGGGAGTAGACACATAAATAGGTGAACCCAAGGACTCACGAGGGACATCTAGAAAATGAGCAAATAAGACCGAAACATAGGAATAAGTGGATCCTGGATCAAATAACACCGATGCCTCTCTACCACATACTGTAATAATACCTGTGATCAAGGCGTCCGAGGCCACTGCATCTGACCTGGCTGGAATGGCATAGAATCTGGATGGAGTACCGGAAGACTAGGCTCCACCAGAGCGAACAGGAGCTGCCTGACCTCCCCCTGACTGGCCTCCACCTCTAGGACGACCCTTACCGGCCTGTCCTCCACCTCTAGGTGGCCAGACTGCTGGTGCCGGACCCATCGGCTGATAACCCTGCTGCACGGCCTTGCCCCGAAACCTGGGACACTGCCTCCTCATATGATCTGGCTCTCCACAATCGTAACAACTCCCAGGTAGCATAGTCTGTTGCCCCGAAGAAGAACCCTGAATGGGCGGAGGGCGATGAGAGCCCTGAAGCATAGCATAGAAGTAAGGGCCGGAGAATCTCGGATGACTGGGATAACCACTGTGTGAACTCTGGATGGCTGGAGGACGGTAGGAACGCTCTGGCATGGCGCTGAAATGAGGCCTCGCTGGAACACCTCGGGGAGGTGGTGGAGGTACTGAATATAAAGGCCTGCTAGGCGGACCACTTCTATACTGACCCCCGCCCCTAGTTGGGGCACCTCTGAAATCTCTAGAGAATCTAGCCCTCTTATCCTGCTGCCCCTGCTCCCTTCTCCTCGACTGATACCCCTGGATCCTGTGAGCAATCTCTACCACGAGCTGATAAGGAGTACCTATCTCCACCTCCTGGGCCATGGTGGCCCTAATACCTAGATGTAACCCAGCCACAAATCTCCGCACTCTCTCAGCATCGGTAGGCAATATCATAAGTGCATGGCAGGACAACTCTGAAAATCTGGCCTCATAATCTGTCACTGACATCTGCCCCTGCTCTAGCCGCTCAAACTGATACCGCAGCTCTTCCCTCTTCGAGGGTGGGATATATCTATCCAGAAACATCTGCTGTACTGCTCCCAAGTGACAGGAGGAGAATCTGCTGGCCTGCTGAGAATATAGTACTGCCACCACCTACGAGCTCTGCCCTCTAACTGAAAGGTAGTGAAATCCACTCCGTGGGACTCTTGTATCCTCATGTTGTGCAATCTGTCCCTGCACCTATCCACAAAATCCTAAGCTTCCTCGCCTTGCTCACCCCCAAATACTGGAGGGTGTAATCGGGTCCATCTATCCAATAACTTCTGCAGATCGCCGTCCGCAGCTGGTCTAGGCTCAGGTGCTGCTGCAACAGGCTGGACCCCACCCATGGGCGGTGTACCCGGGGTATGATGCAATGATGCTGTCTGTCCTGCAGCCTGGGCGGTAGGGGTCTGGACTCCCCCTCCCGCTTGAGAAGTGGCAGGATCTACTGGAAATAAACCAGCCTGGGGCATATTGTCCATAAATCTCATCATACGGCCCATCACTGCCTGGAATCCTGGCCCTGTCATAAAGTCTACTGGTGCAGGATCTGCTGGAGGCACCTCATCCTGCTCCTCTATAATAGGGTCCTTTAGTGGTGGGACCAGAATAGCTCTGGGACGCTCTCGTCCCCTACCACGGGCCGGAGCCCTCCCCCCGCCTCTGCCAGTGGGGGTAGCGGCCCTTACCGGGTCTGGAACATCAGATGCACGCGTCCTCACCATCTGTGAGAGAACAGAAGAATGAATTTAGTAAATCATCGACTGCACAATAGAATAAGAACAAAGAGAGGTTTCCTAACACCGTATAGCCTCTTGAAGATAAGCACAGACGTCTCCGTACTGATCCGCAAGACTCTACCGGGTTTGCCCATGAATCGTGAGACTTACGTGAACCTAGCGCTGTGATACCATATTTTCACGACCCAAAATCCAACACGGTCGTGATGGCACCCAACACCGGAGTCAGGCAAGCCAAAAGTTGTTTACTAGTGAGATTATCCTTATTTGACATACCAACCCCACAAATTACCAAACTTTTTAACCTTAGATCATTGAAATAAAAGCGGATACATTAACCAACTTAAGTAAATACAGCCATAATGATCTTGAATCAATATATACAGTCCCAAAATATAGAGTCTACTATGTGTGTACCAGGAACTAGTGTCACAAGTCAACATGCGAAATAGTAGAATGTACAAAAGGTGATACAAACTGTACTGCTGTCTGAAAGAAGTAGACAGAAATAAACAAAAGATAACTCCATCATACTGCTGAGAATCGCCAAGTTAGGCAGCTCACCGTGGAGTCAGGTCCAGAATATACGTCAAGCTCCGGTCGGATAACCAGAAGCTCCCGCCTAACCTCAAAGAGGTAGTGACGAGAGGTCGACATGACACTCACTAAGGTCCAACAGTATAATTTAGCAGAATATAAATGAAACGGTAGGCATGTAAAGGCAGCGAAGCAACAAATATATATGTAAGGTACTGAAACTCAAGAAAAGTACTGGGAATGAATAAAACAATTACCACTTCACTTTCCCCCAAATATCTGTCAAATCAATATCCATAAATTTAGTAACAATTAAATCATACTCATGCAGGGTAAGGACAACCCGCCGGAGTCATAATATAGTCATGTTCGTGCACTGCCTAGGATCGAACGGCCCGTACCAAAAGTGCACCTCTCCACAAAGTACTCACATCTATGCACTATTGAGGATCGAACGACCCATACCAAAAGTGCATCCCTCAATCCTCTCTATGCACTGCCGAGGATCGAACGACACGTACCAAAAGTGCATCTCTCAATCCGCCGTGGCATACGGACCATTCCCGTAAGAGTGGGGGAAATCACACCCCGCTCGCGGAATGTAAATTGCGAAGCGGTCACATGCACACGCATTTTTCCTTTTAAAAGAAAATAATTTTCAGTGCACAATTTCTTACAAGTTTTTCTCAAATTCCATAACTTCGGGGAAATAAGAAACATGTAACGTTAATTCATTAAGCATATAGTTCATATCAAGTAAAACACAAGGCATGATATGGGCCTAACTACCCGGACATAATAGTAATAGTCGCTACGTACGGACTCTCATCACTTTGTACGTACGTAGCCCCCACAAATTATCACATATAGCATTTAAATCACCTAGGGGGACAATTCCCCCTTACAAGGTTAGAAAGGAGACTCACCTTGCGTCGAATTTACCCCCGGACCGAGAACATGCCTGAACTTCGAACTCTACACCCGAGGACTCTAAACTAGCCAAAGACTATAAAAATACATTTATTAATATTCAAAACATGGAATCCTCCTATTACTTAGCCAAATTCACCATTATTGAAGAAAATCTAAAATCCGACCCCGGGTCCGCATGCTCGGATTCCAATAATTCTCGAAGGAAACACTCACCCAAAGCCTAAGGATCATTAATATACGATTTTTACTTGATTTCATAGCAAATTCACGGGTAAATTCTCAAATTACCGGAAGCCCTAGGTTACTACCCAATTATTTATTTTCCACTAATTTAGGTAGTTAATTAAGCTAGTAATCCATGCATGAAGCTAATATTAGAGTAGAATTTACTTACCTTCAATAACCAACTCGTTTGCCCCTCAAAAATTGTGGAAATCGCCCCAAGGAAGAAGAAGAAGAAGAAGATGAAAAAAATGAATTAAAACCCGTGTATAAAAACAAACTCTCTGAACAGTGTTTCCGCACCTGTGGCTCGAGGACTGCACCTACGGCCTTGCACCTGTGAGCAAAAGCTCGCACCTGCGTAAATGGACTAGGAAGCCTGGGTCCGCACCTGCAGAGTGGAGACCGCACCTGCGGCTCCGCTCCTGCAGAATTTTGTCCGCACCTGCGAGAATTGGCCTGACCACTAAGGGTCGCACCTGCAACTGGGCAACCGCACCTGCGGTCACACCATAACAGGTGCACCAACAGCTATTTCAGCTGGTTTTGGCCTCGTGTGGTGTCCGGGAGGCACCTAGGCCCACCCGAGCCCCCGTATAAATATACCAACAAGTCCCAAATCATAATACAGACTCGCTCGAGCCTTCGAAACACGCAAAACAACGCTACAATTCAAAATCACACCTCAAAACCCCAAGAACCAAACTTAGGAACTTTAAGTTTTCTAGACTTCGCTAACAACGCGCCGAACCGACCTATACTACTCGGAGTGACACCAAATTTTGCAGGCAAGTCATAAATGACATAACGAAACTATTCCCGGTCTCAGAATTCCTTTCGAGCCTCGATAACACAAAAACACGTCCCAAACCACAATAGGAACTTAAGGAACTTCTTATTTCAATATTGGGCGCCGAAACGCTCCCGGGTCATCAAGAACCCATTCCGAACATACGCCCAGTTCCGAAATCATCGTACGAAGCTACCGGAATCGACAAAACTTGATTCCGAGGACGTTTACCCAAAATATTGACCGAAGTCAAACTTGGCCTTAAAGGCCAACCTTAAGGAAGCAAATGTTACTATAGCACTCTAAACACCTCCGAATCTCGGACCACCAGTCCCAGCAAGTAATAAATTATAATAAGCTGCTATAGGAAGTTTCATTTAGGGGAACGAGGTCTGATAACACAAAAACGACCGATCGGGTCGTTACATAAACAATGTGACATGCAGTCTCTAGTTTTTTTTTCTAAACTTTTTAAATCAAACATGCTACAGCTTTTTTATATTATTTCCTAACACTTCAAACTCAATATGCTTAATTTTTGTCATGCAATTTGTAGTTTCTAGTTGTAATGTATTTTTCAAAATTTCATACTTATATGCTGAATTTTTGTCATGCAGTTTTGTAGTGCATTTTTTTAAATTTCATACTTATGCATGCTGAAGTTTATTATTTCACATATTTTCTTTTGGTTTTGTTCTATTGCAGCATATTGAAGTGGGCATATATTTCTTGCGAAAAAAATATTGCTATCACCTTCCAAGTTATCCAAAATCAAGATGTGCAATAACAGATTTACTTTTTGATCAGTATATGACTAAGCTAGGTAGTGTTCATCCTACAACTGACGAAAAGGAAAAAAAATTTAAAAATGAGGGAAAAGGCAAAAAGTAAATCAAAGAGAAAGAGGACATCCAAAAAACAGGATGAAAAGGCTTCTAAAGAAGAAGAGGAAGTGGTGTTTCAGGAACTTACAGAGTATACTTGAATTAATGATCAATCGACTGGTGAAATGGTGGCCAGCTACGTAAGAGGCACTGACCTCTCATGGGCATGTGCTGAAAAAGTATTTTTTCCATTTCGACTTCCGTCAACAGGGAAGCAGACATCAACGCACTACTTTTTTAGAATTCTGATCTTTAAACAGAAAATTATATATGTGTATGATTCCTTAAAAACTATACCATATGAAAGTGTGTTTAAACATGTCGAAATTTATGCCCGATTGATCCCACACTGTCTCAAATGCTTGGACTTTGCGTCACACAATAAAAATTGGGCAACAAATTGTGTGGATAAATTTCAAATTATGTGGATGAAGACACCCCTACAGGGTAACAAGCAAGTGTCTGGCATATCTTTTAACGATGCATCTTATGTTTATTATTTTTTCTTCTTGTGTTAACTATTCTTCAATTCTTGTTTCACGTGTTTTTTGTAGTGTTGATTGTGGTATATATACTCTTAAGTTCATGGACATGCGGTTGAAGAGAGAAGATGTCATGAATTTCAATCAAAGTCAGGCACTGACATTCAGGAGAGAATTGGCTGCAAATCTATGGGCTCATGCAATATGGAAAAAGTAAAGCGGCTATGATATTCCAGAAGAGAAATTAGGAGATGACTATGGAGAATATGAAGATACTATGTGTGAATTGTTTTAATAGAGTATAACTTGTAAATGAAAAACAAATTTTTTCTTCTTTTTTTAAAGGATATAAGTGAAAACTAATATCTTTTATCATGAATTTTTAGTATATTTTTGATGAAATTCAGCATGCTAAACTTCAACATGAAGTAAACTAATGAGTCCAGGAAAAAACTTCAGTTTCTCTTGTCCTGAAGTTTTTACAACCTTACTAAAAAACTTCAGCTTGTCTTGTGTTGAAGGTTTTTCAAAAAGCTTTTTCTGATACACTATTGAATACAAGAGAAAACTTCAGCATACAGAGAGCTGGAGTTTTTTACAAATGAACTGATTAACTTCAGATTCTTGTGCTGAAGTTTTTAAAAAAGCTCATGACAAAACTATAGAATTTAGGAAAAAACTTCAGCATATGAGGTGCTGAAGATTTTACAAATGAACTAATTGACTTCAATATCTTGTGCTGAAGTTTTTCATAAAGCTGTATTTTTTTAACTTGATACTTATATTTTTTACATTTACTAGTTTCACCTACCACCTACTTATCTTATAACATTCAATTTCTCTGAGCGTAAAGCATTAAACAAACATGAAAAGTTATTTTTACATTTATAGATATTAAATTAATTAGGTGCACCCTTTGGCTATATAAACAATATCTTTACTTGAAAATTTCATAGTCATCCACAAACTCCTATCCTATTTATTTAAATTTATATTCAAAGATAAACAAGAAAGTGTTGAGAAAGACATGTTTATTGGGTGTAGCAGGGAATTCATGGGGAAGCAAAGATAATGAAGGAGATTTCCTGAAATTTCATATGTGAAGGAGACTGGCCACAGATTGTAGTGCATGACAAACTCGAGTTCTGGGATATTTGTGATGCACCACAAACTGTGGCCAGTCTCCTTCACACAGGAAATTTCTGGACGTCTCCTTCATTATCTTTGCTTCCCACAAATTCCTAGATGCACACCATTTAAGCATGTCTTTGTGATCATGGAAAGTGGATCAAGATAGAAATTATGAAAGTCCAGAAGGGCAAGAAGGACATGACTATGGAGAACATAAAGAGACTTTGTGTGATTTCTTTGAATAGAGAATAACTTGTAAATGAAAAACATTTTTTTTCAAGGATGTAAGTGAAAATAAAATTTGGATTTTGGGAGTATACATTAATTTGTGTGAATTATGTGTTCTCTGTCTTTTAAATTTTTCTTCTATTCGCATTATCAAATATGATTATCTATTTTATTTTAGGTAAAAACTCGTAACACTATGCTGAAGTTTTTACAAATGAACTAATTAACTACAGAATCCAGGGACAAAAACTTCAGCTTAGAGAGCACTGAACTTTTTACAAATGAACTAATTTACTTCAGCATCTTGTGCTGAAGTTTCTCATAAAGCTCATGATCGAATCCAAGGACAAAAACTTCAGCACACTTATAGCTGAAGTATTTAAAAATGAACTAATTGTGAAGATGCGAGCTGAGCTAGTCGGATGTCAGTATGTACCATGATTCCGTCATTATGAACTTATCGGTAAGTTATCTATCTGTTGTGGGTGATCTGAGAGAAGAAGAAACAAATACAGTGTTAGTAAAACATCTCAAGTCAGAACGAGGAAAAGTAAATAGATGTGAGCTAAAGCATACTCACGTGCGCGATTCCACTTCTCAGGGAAGGGAAGATTTTCTTCACCCACTAAACCAGCAGTGGGTACAACAACATACCGGAGGTACCAACCCCTATCCTTATCATCTCTATGTGTTACCAACACTCTTTTGCTCATAGCAGTAAGAGTAAATACCCCTTCACGAAACAAGGAAGGAGAGTAGAGATGAATAAGATGGTTGAAAGTAAAAGGAACCGAGGCTAAAGAGGCTAAACTCCTAAGACATGTGACAACACGCCACACAAGCGGACCAACTTGTCCTAAGCAGATATTGAAAAAATGGCAGAATTCAATTATGACTAGGTCAATGGGAAGTCTAAATCCTAGAGTAAAAGGGTACGTATAAACAAAAGAATATCCCGTCTTGTAAGACGTTATTCTTTGATTACTATTCAGAATGTAGACAGGGAAATCAGGCCTCCAAAAACATTCCCTACGAACAAGGGATCTGACCCTCAGTTATAAGGGTTGGATACCTTTCGACACTCTCAAGGGAAGAAGATTGTTCTATAAGAACTTGATTATCTCTAGCAAAGGCAAACTCAGCAGGGACAATTTCATCAAATCCAGGTTCGCGAAGGCGTTCACCTCTACCTCTAGACAGAGACTGAGAAGCCCTAAACCTCGGAGAAACTAGAGACCTAGCGGAAGGAGATGGAACTATCTGAGAAGAAGAGGAGCCTCTCGAAGGAGTGGATCCTAGACTCCTAAGTCTACCACCCCTCCGACTCCTAGTTGGAGCAGAAGATGGCGTTAAATTCTCAATATCTATAACTCCTTGAGGTTGGTTTGGAGAAGACATGTTTACAAAGGCAAGAAGAAAGTTCTTTACAAAATACAAAGTTAGAAAGTGTTTCGTGGAAGAAAATAAAAGAAAAGAAGAAAGGTATTTATACTTGAGGACAACCGTCAAACATGGAAAAAATAATAATGTGAAAAGTCATAATTGAATATGTCACTTCGGGATTGACACAGCCGCAGAAGGCCCTAAAAGGTGCCGAGTAAT
>ML395631.1:0-37162 GCA_005239525.1 Nicotiana knightiana | reverse complement strand
TATATGGTAAGTGGGGGGACTATCTGTATTGGTAAAAAAGAGTTTCATACGTAAGCCAGCTTTTGACAACTCAACCAGTTACATGGACACAGGAGAATGCGACAACTGGATGTGATTCTTTGAAGAGGTACGGAAGAAAGAGGCACGATTCAATAAACCCTCGAGCTTATCAGCCACGGGAAACTCAACCTGATCAAAATAGGGAAGAGGTACAGTCAGAATGAATCTAGACAAAGTTGNTATATAAGGAAGGGGAAGACAACTTGTAAAGGCATCTGATTCTCGAATACAATCTACTTTGCTTTTCTATATTTCTGCAATATTGTCTATTATTCATTTTTCTCTATTTCCTTGATTATCAGTAACCCGTTTTCATCCTAAAAATAGCTTTAGACAAAGGATTTAATGCTTTGGTTAAACAACGGACTCCCGTCACCTCGTGCGTACGTAGCCCCCGAAGATAATAGCATATAATTAATTAATTCACCTAGGGGGACAATTCCCCCTCACAAAGTTAGAAAGGAGACTTACCTCGCTCCTAAATTCCAATACCGGCTTCCAAGCCCTTTCCGACGACTCCAACGGACGCACATTGCCCCAAAACTATCCAAACAATGACAAACCAATGAAAATATATTCTTATACTTGCAACAATTCCATATTATATAATGCCCCAACTCCGCTCAGTGAAATGACCAAAATGCCCTCGGGCCCACGTGCCCGGAATCCGAAATTTCTCGAAGATATATTCTACTCATAGCCTTACTAACTCAAATATATAATTTACTCAATATTCATGCTCAATTTGTGGCTAAAAATCCAAATTTCCATTTTCTAGGTTTCTTCAATAATTTCCCAAATTCCTACCAATTTCCATGTCTAATCAATGCATATAATCTTGTATTTAAAAACGGGAGGAATTTACTTACCTTGACAATGCATGAAGGAATCCTCTCTTTGAAGCCTCCCAAAATCGCCTAAGCCAAAGAAGAAATGAAGAAAATGAACCAAGAATCCTTGATTTAAAACATTCTGCTCAGGCCGATTTCCACACCTGCGGTCCCCTTATCGCACCTGCGCTTCCGCAGGTGAACCCAAATCTCTTGCACCTGCAGCCTCCTCAACTCCAGTCCAAAATCTCACACGCGCCCCACTGTCCGCATCTACACCTTCGTAGGTGCGGAAATTCCATCGCACCTGCGATCCCAACCAAGCCACCCCATTCTCGCACCTGCGGCTCCGCACCTGTGGCCAAATCCTCGCAGGTGCGGACCACACCAGATGACAGCAATTCCAGCCTTCTTCAAACTCTCAACTTGATCCGTTAACCACCCGGAATCCACCCGAGGCCCTCAAGACCCCGTCCAATTATACCAACCTGATCCAAAACATAATGCGGACTTGCTCGAGGCCTCAAATCACATCAAACAACATCGAAACCACGAATCGCACCCAAATCCCAAGTTTATGAACTTAGAAATTTCCAACTTCTACATCTGATGCCGAAACCTATCAAATCACGTCCGATTGACCTCAAATTTTGCACACAAGTCATATTCGACATTATGGACCTGCTCCAACTTCCGGAATCGCATTCCGACCTTGATATCAAAACTTCCACTTCCGTTCAGATTTCTCAAAAACCTTCAAATTTCTATCTTTAGCCAAATGACTTCAAAATGACCTACAAACATCCAAATTCACTTCTGATCGCGCTCCCAACTCCAGAATCACCATACAAAGCTATTCCAAGTCTCGGAAACCCAAACGGACATCAACAACACTGAAATGCACTTCAAGCCAAAATCTATGAAATTCTTCTAAAATGCTAATTTCCATAATATATGCCAAAAAGCTCCCGGGTTATCCAAAACCCGATCCGTACATACACCCAAGTCCGAAATCATCATACGAACCTGCTGGAACCTTCAAATTCTGATTCGGAGTTCGTTTACTCAAAATTCCAATCTTAGCTGATTCTTCCAACTTAAGGCTTCTGAAATGAGAATTTTCTTTCCAAATCAACTCTAAACTTTTCGAAATTCAATTCCGACCACGCCCATGGGTCACAATACCTGAAATGGAGCTGCTCACGACTTCAAACCGTTGAACGATGCGCCAGAGCTCAAAACGACCGGTCGGGTCGTTACATTCTCCCCCGCTTAAATCGACGTTCGTCCTCGAACGTGCCAAGAACTGCTCTGAAGTTATCTGAAATCACTGTTTACCATCTCGAGCACTTGCCCGTGCTACCACTACCCAGTCGAGTACATTAGCTTGATCAAATCTGAAGATTTCTTCTTTTATCCATATAATAAGCTCAGAACCTAGTTCCAACACTTGAAATTCCTTGCGTGGCCCACTTCCAACACATAAACACCGTATCAACCACCACACGATATACCAGAACATGATTGCATACCTCTGCTGAATCAGCACCATGCACCACATAACTCATCATGTGACCACAATGACACTCCCTGAACCTTAATAGCCAAAATTTCACGAATTTGGTGCTCCCGATGCACCTCATAACAAATATACATACATCCTGCTATAATGCTGACCGTACCACCACAACGGAGGAAATGTGCAGAAATTCATACCCAACTGCAGAGTTAAAATATCCTTGAATACATCATCTTGACTAGAATCATCACTTCATTATGAACCTGAATAATGGTATTTGCTCTTTAATATACACTTCACATAACCTTATCGCATTGATCCCTGATCCGATAATCTCGTCTCACCCAGTATGAACTGCTCAGACAACAAATCGTCCCAAACATGACCAACGACCTCACATGATACCACATCGCGCCAATAGACCATAACTCGAACATGATAATAAGAAACGACTAAGGAAGGAACTATTCAACTCACGCAACTAATATGAATTTTATCAGAAAATAGGAAGTAAAACATAAGAATATAAATATAGGAACCTTACGCATCATCACACTGTTGCGGCGTGCAACCCGATCCGAATAACATAAAATTTACGTAAGAAGATATATATACGGAGCTGATTTTCTCACTTTTACAAATTACTGAATATCGATCATAAGCACGCTAAGTGCATAATACCATCCTGGGGAGACTGATAAAGCCGTAGGCTACAAAACTCAAGCACAACTGAGGTGCGATATACATATACACTCTGGATCTCAAGATCTATCCTGCTCCCATAACATCCCCACTATACGGGACCTCAACACATAGGAAATTATCAAGCCGTTTCATAACTCACACGGCACAATCATAATAACACATGAATTTGACGAAGACGGAACAACATCCGTTGTTCTAATACCTTTCCATGAAAAGCGCTCTACTGAAATGGACATGCCTGGCTCATACAGAGCCCATAATCATATTTAAATCCATCCACAAACATGGAGTCACCTTTCTTGCACCAAACTAAGCTGATAGCTTTTACCTGGGTCCATATTAACCCACTTTCTCTCATAATACACAAGAACAACCATCATAGCCGGGACAAACATCCCACAATCCACAACCTAGGCATAAATTCTCAATTAAGCAATATTGCACTTCTTTATACTCAATCCAAATCTTCAGTCCATCAAGGGACTACATGTCACACTTATACAATCTTTTCGCGGTCATGCTTCCACGACCTTCCACACAAGGCAACAAGACACATCAAGAACCCACGACCCGAGTACAAAGCCTCTTCCACCGAATATCAATCTCGATTCTTACTCCCAGTTACATGCTTCTTACCGCGCCTAACACGCAAATACGAGGTAGCGCAAGAATTCCATCATAACTTCTGAACCACCAATAGGGTGAACACTTCATGATATGGAAACCTTTACTTAACTCCATTCAAGAGTGCCATCTCAACACACGAGTGAATTCCCACAATCACCCAACATGTAAATCCTTAAGTAGTAGTCCATACCACCATAACCCTTCCGGGATCCACCTACACCTGACAGGCCATAACACTCAAATTATCCCACATGAAATCTGTTGCGACGGTCGACAAGCCCCGCACACACCGGCACAAACCACATGCATAACTTAATCACACCGAAGGAACTGATCACTGCCGCACATGTGCCATTTCAACCATGGCTAATCAATCTATTTTCTTTTAATCATCTTCAATTACCTCAGAAATAATAGCAACTTCCTTCAACTCATAGAAAACTCAACCCTCACTCATCCCAAGTGTCCTTGATTCACGAGACTATGCTGCCTAAATCCCGCAACCCGTCTCATACCCTCCTGATAATCTTTCTACAATACTATCCCGCATGCTAAAACATATCATAGAACATTCCAACCATCCTCCTTTTTTCTCAGAAATTACTCTGCAAAAGCTCGATTCTCGATCATACTGCTGCCTGAAACCCTTAGACGTTGCATTCTTAACTTTTGAATGCACTAGGACCGCTATTGAGAGTCACCCACTCTGACTGGTCCCGAATAGAATCAACTCCAAGGCTCTCCTAGCACATGAACACACCTTTCAATGAAACACGTGACCGAGTCACTATCCTGACAACTCACTTATGCCTTAAGTAAAATTCTGAATCTTCTAGAGCCTAACTTTGGCCTTCCAGGGCCAACTTTTTTACACGTTCATCAAATCCCACGTACAATCACCATCTTACTCCTTCCCCTTAGCTGCAATAACTTGCCAACACACCGACAATCTGCAACTCTATGATAACACAATCGTGCAACCCAACCGCAGAAGGTGGGACTCCCCCACTTAGCCCGAAGCTACTCCTTTCACCACCCTAGACCCTGTCGAGATCCTTTCCCCTTTGATAACGCGATCTAGCTCAACCAATCCGTCCAATTCTTCCAAACCCTCTTGCTAGCACTCCCTAAATACTCAAATTCTCTAGCATCATTCACACATTCTGCCTCCGATCGAATAGCCACTAGAAACCCTCACAGAGACCTGCCAACCGTGCCACTGCTAACCTATTCACAGGAGATAACCCACATGTGAAAATCACCCGCGGACACCTTCCAACGACATTGAAATGCACGCTCTTTGCGACTTCAATACCCCATCCTACACCCTGCTTCATTTACCAACTTTACTAGTCTGTCGGCTCGTCATGGACATCCATTGAATGTGCGACAATATCTCCAAATTCCAAGCTATGCTGCTGCTCCCCCACTTTGCGGCTGCTCGACTTTCGCTTCTTACGCCTGGCCTCCTAGAAATGGAACCACCGCCTAGCCTCACTCCGGATCATTCTCTGTAGCTCTCAAACCAGCAGATCACCACGACTTCAAGCTTTCTGGAGATCATCTTTCTCTAGTTGCCTTCATTATCAACACTTATCCGGTACTGAACCACCGCGCCTCATGATCTCTGCTGACCGCATTCTTCAATACTTCTTCGCAATACCTGACCCCACGCAACCAAAGAAACCATAGCACCGCCAAACTTAACACATTCCATTCGATCAATGACGAACACTACACGTCACAGGTGCATATCCTACCTCACTTGAATACACCAAGCCTTACTACTTTATTAACCCCAACCGGACCATTCATAACACAAATGTCCTTCCTCTGCCGGAACTAAAATACTAAATTCTCGAAATCACACTTTGAGAAGACCTCCCTTTAAACCATTTATCACCCCCAACATACGGGAAAGCATTCTATCATCATACCGACATCGCGCGTTAACCAATCGCAAGCATCATCACTACCTGAGCATAGCCTTAAGGCTCCCAGAAAACATAACTACTGAGCTGAAACAACATATTATTCTCTTGCAGAGCCATAACAACATCTCCAACCACTTATACATGGAAACATCTCGAATTACATCCGTAGCACCATTTCAATTCCTCAAATTCCCGATCCATGGCAAGCGCTCGCGACGCATAAGATTGAGTAGGAATAAACATAGGCATAAGCCTCAAAGGAATCAAATTGCACGATGAGGAATCAAGAAGGGAAGTACTCCTAACATCCCTATAGCCTCTCGAAGATAAGTACATACGTCTTTGTACCAATCCGCAAGACTCTACTAGACTTTCTCATGACTCGTGAGACCTACGGGAACCTAGAGCTCTCATACCATGTTGTCACGACCCAAAATCCCTTAGGTCATGATGGCGCCGGACACCATTATCAGGCAAGCCAACCATTAATTAGTCGAAATAAATTCCTGTTTAATCATTTATAAAAAAATCATTTCCTTTCACTTTATTTCATATTAACTAAATAAAATTCTGTTAAGTAAAACAATGGTTTAAATATTACACTTTAACCAATATATCCCAACACATCCCAGAACACGGTGTCACAAGTACATGAGCAATTTCTAAGAATTTATACAATCATCACAAAGCATGTCCAAAATACAAATTGGAAAAGGAAATTTAGAATACAAATAAATACAGTACGAGGGAGACTCTGTCTGCTGCGGATCGCCTCTGGATGATGTAGCTCGCCTAAGTCTCTGAATCCTCCACGTTTCTATGAAATTACATGTGCAATAAAATTCACAACAAGTGTAGCAAGAGTACAAAAACATAGTGTACTCAGTAAGTCGCCCGCCTAACCTCAGAGAGGTAGTGACGACATGTCAAATTAGACATTCACTAAGGGCCAGCAAATTAATTAACAGCATAAGATGAACATGGTAGGCATGTAAATGTAGCAAATCAGCAATACATATAAGGCACTGAAATCCAAGTAAATACTGGGAATAAACAAACAGTTACCACTTCCTCATTTTCTCTCAAATATTTTAAATAACAATTTCCTCTTTGTTTTCCCCAAATATCTTGTCACTTTTAAAAATCCATGAAAACATTTAACAATTTAGCATACGCATACGGGATAAGGACAATCGGCATGGGCCGTCATAATAATCAACTATGTGCACTCCCGAGGATCGAACAATCCGTACCAAAAATGCACCTCTCAATAAAATACTCATGTCTATGCACTGCCGAGGATCAAACGGCCCGTACCAAAAGTGCATCTCTCAATATAATAATCCTCTCTGTGCACTGCCGAGGATCGAACGGCCCGTCCCATAACTGCACCTCTCAATATAATAATCATGTATATGCACTGCCGAGGATCGAACGGCCCATACCAAAAGTGCATTTTTAAATCCGCCGTGACGTATGGCCTGCTCCCATGAGATTAGATGGAAATAACACTCCGCTCGCGGAATGTAAATTGCAAAGCGGTCACATGCAAACATGCAGAATCAACAATCCACCCCGAATACGTCGAGAACACAAATACTCAAGTAAATGACCGATTTCTCTTTTAAAAACCACAAATAGTATTTAAATCCTTTTTTTCGAAATTCACTTGCCGTGTTTATATAACGTTTAATAAGACCACCTTATTCGGAAATACAATTGCCCGCGAAGAAAATAAATTCTCTTTTTAGATGATTTAGAGAAAAAACTCTATTCTTCCTTAGTCACTAAATTACAATTTCGATTATATTAGCAGTTTAATATCACAGACAAGATCACAGGTACAACAGGTAAGGCATGCTAGTAGGTCCTAGGCTACCCAGACATGGCATAATAGTAGCTAAGCACGGACTCCCATCACCTCGTGCATACGTATCCCCTGAAAATAATAGCATATACTTAATTAATTCACCTAGGGGGACAATTCCCCCTCACAAAGTTAGAAAGGAGACTTACCTCGCTCCGAAATTCCAATACCGGCTTCCAAGCCTTTTCCGACGACTCCAACGGACGCACATCACCCTAAAACTATCCAAACAAAGACAAACCAATGAAAATATATTCTAATACTTGCAACAATTCCAACATATATAATGCCCCAACTCCGCTCAGTGAAATGACCAAAATGCCCTCGAGCCCACGTGCCCAGAATCCAAAATTTCTCAAAGATATATTCTACCCATAGCCTTACTAACTCAAATATACAATTTACTCAATATTCATGCTCAATTCGTGGCCAAAAATTCAAATTTCCATTTTCTAGGTTTCTTCAATAATTTCCCAAATAATCTTGTATTTAACTTAAAAACGGGAGGAATTTACTTACCTTGACAATGCATGAAGGAATCCTCTCTTTGAAGCCTCCCAAAATCACCTAAGCCAAAGAAGAAATGAAGAAAATGAACCAAGAATCCTTGTTTTAAAACATTGTGCCCAGGCCGATTTCTGCACCTACGGTCCCCTTATCGCACCTGCGCTTCCGCAGGTGCGCCCAAATCTCCCGCACCTGCGGCCTCCTCAACTCCAGCCCAAATTCGCACCTGCGCTCCACTGTCCTTATCTGCGCCTTTGCAGGTGCGGAAATTCCATCGCACCTGCGATCCCAGCCAAGCCAGCCCATTCTCGCACCTGCGGCGCCAAAGCCGCACCTGCATCCAAATCCTCGCAGGTGCGGATCGCACCAAATGACATGAATTCCAGCCTTCTTCAAACTCTCAATTTGATCCGTTAACCACCCGGAATCCACTCGAGGCCCTCGGGACCCCGTCCAATTATACCAACCTGATCCAAAACATAATGCGGACTTGC
The DNA here is from genome assembly GCA_005239525.1 of Nicotiana knightiana. NCBI lineage: Eukaryota > Viridiplantae > Streptophyta > Magnoliopsida > Solanales > Solanaceae > Nicotiana > Nicotiana knightiana. The sequence continues at coordinate 28,619 of ML395631.1, read as the reverse complement.
TCGAGGCCTCAAATCACATCAAACAACATCAAAACCACGAATCGCACCCAAATCCCAACTTTATGAACTTAGAAATTTCCAACTTCTAAATCTGACGTCGAAACCTATCAAATCACGTCCGATTGACCTCAAGTTTTGCAAAGAAGTCATATTCAACATTACGGGCCTGCTCATACTTCCGGAATCACATCCCGACCTTGATAAAAACTTCAACTTCCGGTCGGATTTCTCAAAAACCTTCAAATTTCTATCTTTAGCCAAATGACTTCAAAATGACCTACGGACATCCAAATTCACTTCCGATCACGCTCCCAACTCCAGAATCACCATACGAAGCTATTTCCAGACTCGGAATCCCAAACGGACATCAACAACACTGAAATGCACTTTAATCCCAAATCTATGAAATTCTTCTAAAATGCTAACTTCCATAATAAACGCTGAAACGCTCTCGGGTTATCCAAAACCTGATCCGGACATTAAACCCAAGTCCGAAATTATTATACAAACCTGGTGGAACCTTCAAATCCTGATTCGGAGGTCGTTTACTCAAAATTCCAATCTTAGCTGATTCTTCCAACTTAAGGCTTCTGAAATGAGAATTTTCTTTCCAAATCAACTCTAAACTTTCCGAAATTCAATTCCGACCATGCCCACGGGTCACAATACCTGAAATGGAGCTGCTCATGACTTCAAACCGCTGAACGACGTGCTAGAGCTCAAAATGACCAGTCGGGTCATTACAGGTTAGTTTTGGGGAGATGTGCGTCCGTTGGAGTCGTCGGAAGGGCTTGGAAGCCGGTATTGGAATTTCGGAGCAAGGTAAGTATCCTTTCTAACTTTGTGAGGGGGAATTTTCCCCCTAGGTGAACTAATTAAGTATGTGTTACTATCTGCGGGGGCTAAGCTCGCACGAGGTGACGGGAGTCCGTGCGTTGCTACTATTATGCCATGTCTGGGTAGCCTAGGACCCACTAGCATGCCTTACCTGTTGTACATGTGATCTTGTATGTAATATTAGACTGCTAATATAATCAAAATTGTAATTGAATGACTAAAGAAGATTAGAGTTTACTTTCTTAAGCATCTAAAAAGAGAATTGATTTTCTTCGCGGGCAATTGTATTTCCGGATAGGGTTGTATTATTAAACATTATAAAAACTTGACAAGTGAATTTCGAAAAAGGATTTAAATACTAATTTGTGGTTTTAAAAGAGAAATCGGTCATTTACTTGAGTATTTGTGTTCTCGATGTATTCGGGGTGGATTGTTGATTGTGCATGTCTGCATGTGACCGCTTCGCAATTTACATTCCGCGAGCGGAGTGTTATTTCCCCACTCTCATGGGAGCGGGTCGTACGCCACGACGATATTGAAAGAAATATTATGGTTCGAGCCGTTCTACCCTCGGCAGTGCACAGAGATGATTATTATGATGGCTCAGGCCGGTTGTCCTTATCCCGTATGCGCATGCTAAATTGTTAAATATTTTTTTTCATGACTTTGAAGTGATAAGATATTTGGGGGAAAACAAAGAGGAAATTGTTTATTTAAGATATTTTGGAAAAATATTGAGGAAGTGGTAACTGTTTGTTTATTCCCAGTATTTTCTTGGATTTCAGTGCCTTATATGTATTGCTGCTTTGCTACCTTTACGTGCCTACCGTGTTCATCTTATGATGTTAATTAATTTGCTGGCCCTTAGTGAATGTCTAATTCGACCTCTCGTCACTACCTCTTTGAGGTTAGGCGGGTGACTTACTGAGTACACGTTATTTTTGTACTCATACTACACTTGCTGTGCATTTTATTGCACAGGTACTTTCATAGCAATGTGGAGGATTCAGAGACTTAGGCGAGTTGCATCATCCGGAGGCGATCCGCAGCTGGCAGATTCTCTCTCGTACTGTATTTATTACATTATTTTAAATTTCCTCATCCAATTTGTACTTCGGAAAGGCTTTGTAATGATTGTATAAATTCTTAGAAATTGCTCATGTACTTGTGACACCGGGTTCTGGGATGTGTTGGGATATATCTGCTAAAGGGTAATATTTAAACTATTGTTTTACTTGACAGATTTTATTTAGCTAACATGTAATAAAGTGAAAGGAAATGATTTTTCATAAATGATAAACATGAATTTATTTCGATTAAATAAATGATTGGCTTGCCTGACACTGATGTCCGGCGCCATCACGACCTTATGGATTTTGGGTCGTGTCAACATGGTATTAGAGAGCTAGGTTCCCGTAGGTCTCACGAGTCATGAGCAAGTCTAGTAGAGTCTTGCGGATCGGTACGGAGACGTTTGTACTTATCTTCGAGAGGCTACAGAACTTTTAGGAGTACTTCCCTTCTTGATTCCTCATCATGCAATTTGATTCCCTTAAGGCTTATGCATAAGTATATTATCACTCAATCTTACGCGTCGCGAAGCGCTTGCTATGAATCAGGAATTTGAGGAATTGAAATGGTGCTACAGTTGTAATTCGAGATGTTTCCATGTGTAATTGGTTGGGGCTGTTGTTATGGCCCTGTAAAAGAATAATATGTTGTTTCAGCTCAGTATCTGTGTTTCTGAGAGCGTTAAGGCTATGCTCAGGTAGTGATGATGCTTGCGATTGGTTATCGTGTGATGTTGATATGATGATAGAATGCTTGCCCGTATGTTGAGGATGATGAATGGTTTTAAGGGAGGTCTTCTCAGAGTGTGATTTTGAGATTTCGGTATTTTAGTTCCGGTAGAGGAAAGGCATTTGGGTTAGGAATGGTCCGGTTGGGGTTGATAAAGTAGTAAGACTGGGTGTCTTCGAGTGAGGTGGGATATGCACCTGTGACGTGAAGTCGTCGTCATTGATGGAATGGAATGTGTTAAGTTTGTCGGTGCTATGGTTTCTTTAGTTGCGTGGGGTCAGAGTATTGAAGAATGCGGTGTGCAGAGACCGCGAGGTGTGGTGGTTCAGTACTGGATAAGTGTTGATAATGAAGGCAGCTAGAGGAAGATGATCTTCAGAGAGCTTGAAGTCATGGTGATCTGCTGGTTTGAGAGCTACAGAGATTGATCCCGGAGTGAGGCTAGGTGGTGGTTCCATTTCTAGGAGGCGAGGTGTAAGAAGTGGAAGTCGAGCAGCCGCAAAGTGAGGGAGCGGCAGCATAGCTTGGAATTTGAATATATTGTCGCGCATTTAATAGATGTCCATAAGGAGCGGACGGACTAGTAAATTTGGTAAATGAAGCAGGGCGTAGGATGGGGTATTGAAGTCGCAGAGAGCGTGCATTTCAACATCGTTGGAAGGTGTCCGCGGGTGATTTCCACAGGTGGGTTATCTCCTGTAAATAGGTTAGCGGTGGCATGATCGGCAAGTACCTGTGAGAGGTTATAGTGTCTATTCGGTAGGAGGCAGAATGTGTGAATGATGCTAGAGATTTTGAGTACTTAGGGAGTGCTAGCAAGAGAATTCGAAAGGATTTGGACAGATTGGTTGAGCAAGATCGTGTTATCAAAGGAGAAAGGATCTCGAAAAGGTCTAGAGTGGTGCAAGGAGTAGCTTCGGGCTAAGTGGGGGAGTCCCACCATCTGCAATTGGGTGGCAGGATTGTGTTATCATAGGGTTGTAGATTTTTTGCATGTTGGCAAGTTATTACCACTAAGGGAAAGTAGTAAGATGGTGATTGTGCATGGTATGTGATGAATGTGTGAATAAGTTAGCCATGTCGGACCAGGGTTAGGCTTTGGAAGATTCAGAATTTTGCTTGAGGCATAGGTGAGTTGTCAGGATAGTGACTCGGTCACGTGTTTCGTTGAAAGGGGTGTTCATGTGCTAGGAGATCCTTGGAGTTGATTGTATTCGGGACCAGTCAGAGTGGGTGACTCTCAATAGCGGTCCTAGTGAATTCAAAAGTTAAGGATGTGGTGTTTAAGGGTTTCAGGCAGCAGTATGATCGAGAATCGAGCTTTTGCAGAGTAATTTCGGAGAAAAGGGAGGATGGTTGGAATGTTCTATGATATGTTTCAGCATGCAAGATAGTATTGGAGGAGTGAGAGAAATAAACTCCGGATTGTAGAAGGAATACCAGGAGGGTATGAGACGGGTTGCGGGATTTAGGTAGCATAGTCTCGTGAATCAAGGTCATTCGGGACGAGTGAGGGTTGAGGTTTCTATGAGTTGAAGGAAGTTGCTATTATTCCTAAAGCGATTGAATATGATTAAAAGAAGATATATTGATTAGCCATGGTTGAAATGGCACATTTTCGGCAGTGATCAGTTCCTTTGATGTGATTAAGTTATGCATGTGGTTTGTGTTGGTGTGTGCGGGCTCGTCGGCCGTCGTAAAGGATTTCATGTGGGAGCATTTGAATGCTATGGTCTGTCAGGCGTAGGCGAATTCCGGAAGGGTTATGCTGGTATAAACTACTACTTAAGGATTTGCATGTTGGGTGATCGTTGGAATTCACTCGTGTGTTGTGATGGTTCTCTTGAATTGAGTTAAGTAAAAAGGTTTCTATATGATGAAGTGTTCACCCTATTGGGGGTTCAGAAGTTATGATGGAAATTCTTGCGCTACCTCATATTGGCATGTTAGGGGCGGTAAGCTATCTGTAACTGGGTGTAAGAATCGAGATTGGGGTTCAAGAAAAAGTGATTTGAAAGTTCAGAATAAGCTGGTGTTATCTTTAGTGTCACCTGGGATTGATATTCGGTGGAAGAGGCTTTGTACCCTAGTTATGGGTTCTTGATTTGTCTTACAGCGTAGTATGGCCAGTGGTGGATGTGTAGACTTGCTACCTTAGTGGAAGGTCGTGGAAGCGTGACCGCGAAAAGATTGTATAAAGTGTGACATGTAGTCACTTGATGGATTGAAGATTTGGACCGAGTATAAAGAAGTGCAATATTGTTTATTTGAGAATCTATGCCTGGAGGGCGTTCGGTTCAGTTGATTATGGATTATGGGGTGTTTGTCCCGGTGATGATGGTTGTTCTCGTGTATTATGAGAGAAAGTGGGTTAATATGGACCCAGGTAAAAGCTATTAGCTTAGTTTGGTGCGAGCAAGGTGGCTCGATGTTTGTGGATGGATTTAAATATGATTATGGGCTCCGTATGAGCCAGGCATGTTCATTTAAGTAGAGCGCTTTTCATGGAAAGGTATTAGAACAACGGATGTCGTTCCCTATTCGTCAAATTCATGCGTTATTATGATTGTGCCGTGTGAGTTGTGAAACGGCTTGATAATTTCCTATGTGTTGAGGTCCCACGTAGTGGGGATGTTATGTGAGCAGGATAGCTATTGAGATCCAGAGTGTATATATATATCGCACCTCAGTTGTGCTTGTGTTTTGTAGCATGCGGCTTTAGCAGTCTCCCCATGATGGTATTATGCACTTAGCGTGCTTATGATCGATATTCAGTAATTTGTGTAATAGTGAGCGATTCAGCTCCGTGTATATTTCCTTATGTGAGTTTTATGATGGGATCGGGTGGCACGCCGCCACGAGTATGTTATTTGGATCGGGTTGCACGCCGCAACTGTGTGATGATGAGAAGGGTTAATATGTATTTATTTTTCTTATGATTTATTTCCTAATTTCTGAGAAAAGTTCATATTAGTTGCGTGAGTTGAATAGTCCCTTCCTGAGTCATTTCTTATTTATTCTGTTCGAGTTATGGCCTATTGGCACAATGTGGTATCATGTGAGGCTGTTGGTCATGTTGGGGTACTTTGTTGTCTGAGCAGTTCATACTGGGTGAGACGGGATTATCGGATCAGGGATCAGTGAGATAAGGTTATGTGAAGTGTATATTAGAGAACAAATACCATTATTCAGGTTCATAATGAAGTGATGGTTCTAGTCAAGATGAGGTATTCAAGGATTTGTTAACTCTGTAGTTGGGTATGAATTTATGCACATCTCCTCCGTTGTGGTGGTATCGTCAACATTATAGCAGGATGTATGTATATATATCATGAGGTGCATTGGGAGCATCAGATTCGTGGAATTTTGGCTATTTAGGTTCAGGGGATGTCGTTGTGGTCAGATGATGAGTTATGCGGTGCATGGTGCTGATTTAGCAAAAGTATGCAGTCATGTCCTGGTATAACGGGTGGTGGATGATACGGTGTTTATGTATTGGAACTAGTCCTGGCAGAGAATTTCAAGTGATGGAACTAGGTTCTGAGCTTATTATATGGATGAAAGAAGAAATCTTCAGATCTGATCAAGCTAATGTGCTCAGCTGGGTTGTGGTAGCGCGGGCAGGTGCTCGAGGTGTTAAACAGTGATTTCAGATAACTCCAGAGCAGTTCTTGGCACGTTCGAGGACGAACATCGGTTTAAGTGGGGGAGAATGTAACGACCCAACCGGTCATTTTGAGCTCTAGCGCGTCGTTCAGCGGTTTGAAGTCGTGAGCAGCTCCATTTCAGGTATTATGACTTGTAAGTGTGGTCGGAATTGAATTTCGGGAAGTTTAGAGTTGATTTGGAGAAAGTTCTCATTTTAGAAGCCTTAAGTTGGAAGAATCAACTAAGATTGGAATCTTGAGTAAACGACCTTCGAATCAGAATTTGAAGGTGACTACAGGTTCGTATGATGATTTTGGACTTGGGCGTATGTCTAGATCCGATTTTGGATAAAGCGTTTCGACGTATATTGTGGAAGTCAACATTTTTGAAGAAATTTCCTAAGTTTGGCCTGAAGCGCATTTCAGTGATGTTGAGGTCCGTTTGGGATTCCGAGTCTGGGAACAATTCCGTATGGTGATTCTTGAGTTGGGAGCGCGATCAGAAGTGAATTTGGATATCCGTAGGTCATTTTGGAATCATTTGGCTAAAGATAGAAATTTGAAGGTTTTTGAGAAATCCAACTGGAAGTGAAAATTTTGATATCAAGGTCTGAATGTGATTCTGAAAGTTGGAGCAGGTTTGTAATGTTGAATATGACTTGTGTGCAAAATTTGGGGTCAATCGGACGTGATTTGATTGATTTCGGTATCAGATGTAGAAATTGGAAATTTCTAAATTCATAAAGTTGGGAATTGGGTGCGACTCGTGGTTTCGATGTTGTTTGATGTGATTTGAGGCCTCAAGCAAGTCCGCATTATGTTTTGGAACAGGTTGATATAATTGGACGGGGTCCCGGGGGCCTCGGGTGGATTCCGGGTGGTTAACAGATCAATATTTGAAGTTGAAGAAAACTGAAGGTTGCTGTCATCTGGTGTGACCGCACCTGCGAGGATTTGGCCGCAGATGCGGAGCCGCAGGTGCGGATAAGGGCAATGCAGGTGCGACATTGGGTTGGATCCAAGGAGGCCGCGGGTGCGGGAGATTTGGGCGCACCTGTGCGATAAGGGGACCGCAGGTGCGGAAATAGGCCTGGGCAGATTGTTTTTAAGCGAGAATTTGGATATTTCTCCATCTATTTTCACATGCTATGGGCGATTTGAAGGAGCTTCAAGGAGAGGATTTCGTCAAGGATCGCAAGGTAAGTAATTTCTTCACGTTTTTGAATTAAATACAAGATTATTACATAGATTTGGTAGGGGAAATTGAGGAAAATTTGGAAAATCTTAAAGAAACCTAGAAAATGGTAATTTGGAGTTTTAGCCACGAATTGAGCATGAATATTTGAGTAAATTGTATATTTGAGTTAGTAACGCTACGGGTAGAATATATCTTCGAGAAATTTTGGATTTCCAGGCACGTGGGACCGAGGGCATTTTGGTCATTTCACTGAGCGGAGTTGGGGCATTATATAATTTGGAATTGTTGCAAGTATTAGAATATATTTTCATTGGTTTGTCGTTGTTTGGATAGTTTTGGGGGAATGTGCATTCGTTGGAGTCGTCAGAAGGGCTTGGAAGCCGGTATTGGAATTTCGGAGCGAGGTAAGTCTCCTTTCTAACTTTGTGAGGGTGAATTGTCCCCCTAGGTGAACTAATTAAGTATGTCTTACTATCTGCGGGTGCTACGCTCGCACGAGGTGACGGGAGTCTGTGCGTAGCTACTATTATGCCATGTCCGGGTAGCCTAGGACCCACTAGCATGCCTTACATGTTGTACCTGTGATCTTGTCTGTAATATTAGACTGCTAATATAATTGAAATTGTAATTGAATGACTAAAGAAGATTAGAGTTTATTTTCTTAAGCATCTAAAAAGAGAATAGATTTCCTTCGCGGGCAATTGTATTTCCAGATAAGGTTTTATTATTAAACATTATAAAAACTTGACAAGTGAATTTCGAAAAAAACTTTAAATACTATTTTGTGGTTTTAAAAGAGAAATCAGTCATTTACTTGAGTATTTGTGTTCCCGACGTATTCGGGGTAGATTGTTGATTGTGCATGTCTGCATGTGACCGCTTCGCAATTTACATTCCGCGAGCGGAGTGTTATTTCCCCCACTCTCTGGGAGCGGGCCGTATGCCACAGCGAGATTGAAAGAAATATTATGGTTCGGGTCGTTCGACCCTCGGCTGTGCACAAAGATGATTATTATGATGCCTCAGGCCGGTTGTCCTTATCCCGTATGCGCATGCTAAATTGTTAAATGTTTTTTTTTCATGACTTTGAAGTGAAAAGATATTTTGGGAAAAATAAAGAAGCAATTGTGGATTTATGATATTTGGGGGAAAACAAAGAGGAAATTATTTATTTAAGATAATTGTCGGTGATGGTATGAGAATTTTAAATGTTGAAATTTAAAAGGTCAAAATGACTCTTAACTGGCTTTTTTATTCTAACCGTAGAAGTAGACTTAGAGAATTTTTTAAAAGATGCGATGAATTTGGCCTAAGAGAAAGAAAGGTTTCTAAACCTTGTCCAACTAGATGGAATTACATGTATGAAAGTTTAGTTGTTGCATATGAATATAGAAACCCAATAAACTCAACGTTTAATGCTCATGTAGCTGATGATGATGAGCACCTTACAGATCAGGATTGGGCTAATGTTAAAATGCTTGTAGAATTTTTAGAAAAATTTCATATTGCTACAAATGAATTATCTGGGCAATATTATCCTACTATTTCTAACTGTTTAGTTTGTCTTGCAAAATTTGCTGCCTTGTTTAATCAATTTTCAGAGGGTAGGGTTATTTATGAACTTGCTATTGATTCTATGAGACAAAAGTTTAAAAAATATTTTCTCCCTATTCCCCCTATTTATGGTGTTGTTGCCTTGTTAAATCCTACTATGAAATTAGGAGGTCCTCAATTTTAGTATGAAAAATTTTCTAATGGTTTAGCACTTGAAGATGGGAAATTGTCTACACTTCCGGAAGCAATAGCCCCAACTAAAATAAATGCTCTAACTATATATAGTGCTTATCAACTTGCCTTAGATCAAGCTAGACCAAATGTTCCAACTCCTACTTCTTCTAGTTCGCAATCATCTAAAAGAACTGCGGGAGTAAGAGCACTTAGTGCTTGGGCGGACTTCAGGGGTTCTCAAGGTTCCATGGCTAGTGATTGTCCACAACTAAATGAGCTTCAAGTGTATTTGTTGTAGGGACTTGAAGAAGTGAATCCCGAAGGCTCCTTTAATATTTTGGAATGGTGGAAGGACAAAGAAAAACACTATCCGGTTCTTTCAAGGATGGCTCGAGACATTTTAACTATTCAAGCTTCAACAGTGGCATCGGAGAGCGCTTTAAGTCAAGCAAGACTTCAACTCGATGATCATAGAGCGTCTATGAGGGAGAGCTTGGAAAAATCATTACTCTTCAGAGATTGGATCCGTTCGGAACTAAGAAACTTTGGACTTGCTGAATCACAACCAGAGGTAGACGAAGCTCACAAAGAAATGCTAGATGAACTTGCGGAGGATGCTGCTTCGCCCAGAAGCGGTGATGAACAAGCTTCTTTTCCGCCACCACCAACGGAAATTCGTCCGGACCTTGAAGGATTTATGAAATTTGTAAGAGATACAATGTAAACTAATATGTAACTTATATTTGGCACATTTTGATTAGTTTTTTTTCCTTTCAATGGTGGTATTAGCACCTTGTTGTGCTCATTCCATTGAGGGGGAGGAAGACTACGAAAGATATTGCCATTTTTTATTAATGTCATAATAATAAAAATTATAACGCATTCTCTTGAATATCTTTTTACAATTTTTTTGTGTTTAAAAATGAATTACAAGATTTAAGTCACAATTATATAATATATTTTACAAGATATTTCCTTAGATAAAAAAAATTTTAAAAAAAATTGTCCGGCCCACTTAACCCGGGACCATATGGGTTTAGGATCGTCCCAGGCCGGTTACAACATATAGGCCCGTGAAGCCCGAGACCAGTTGGGCCCGACCCACTTGGCCCATTTAGTCCCGGGCCCAGCCCACATTACAGCTTTATTGGCCAAGCTTCTCAGGAGGCCAAACGTGCTTTTTCTTCAAAAGCACTTTTTTCCTAACTTGAGGTGTTTGGCCAAGCTTTTTTGGGTAAAAAAAAGTACATTTGGGAAGAAGCAGAAGCAGTTTCTGAGAAGCAGAATAAAGTAGCTTCTTCGCAGAAGCAGAAGCAGAAGCAGTTTTGACTTTTCTTCTTACCAAGAATATCCTTAATAAACTATAGTATATACAAAAATAACCATTAAACCTAATACTTAGGATATTAATGTATAAATATTTCTTATTATTTTTAGGATAGGTTTCTAATATATAGTGACTTTAGGGGTGAACGATTTTATATTTGTTGAATGATTTTTAATATATTTAACTTATATTAAGAGAATTAAGTAATTTTTAAATTTTATTTTCATATTTTACTTAAATAAACTAAAAAGATTTAATTATTGCCTGTAATAACAAATTTTTGAGATTATTTATTTACTTATAAGATTAACAATTAAGTAAATCTATTCATGTCTTTGTTCGTAATTTGATACATAAAAGCACTTTCTGAAAAGCTTGGCCAAATACAAATTATTGCTCAAAAGTGCTTTTCAGAGTGATTGGCCAAACACAAACTACTTCTATCTAAAAGTACTTTTTTCGTGAAAAAGTACTTCTCAAAATAAGTTGATTTCTCCAGCTTGACCAAACATGCTATTATTTCGACAAACTACATTAATCGAAAATTGATAACTGCAGATGTTTCTAGTTTTCTCTATCCACTAAGTTCGAGGATACTTATGCTAGAGGAAAAAAATATAAAATGAAGTTAGTCTTAAGGGGTGGAATTAGTAGAGGTCATTTGGATCATGGACTAATTATACATGGATTATTATTATATGTCGTGAATAATAATATGGAGATTGTTATCCAAAAATGTCCTATTTTAAAAGCTTTTTTTCTTTAGTTAATTTTATCATTTTTTTAGCTAATACATATATTGTTATTCTATATTCTATTCCGCATAAAATACTATGATATATATCCCTCGACTAACTTATTACATAAGCTATGCAAGACTCGCATATGCAAAAATATCAAAGGTCCCTGAATGTTAAAGAATGTTAGGTTTGTAAATCATTGTCATGATTTTGCTTAATGTGCATGGCGTATTATGGTATTTGTTTACAGTCAGAACGGACCTGCCCTTCTTATGACTAATCGAGGTTGGATCATAATTGGCTACGGTTCAGCCTCAAGTGATGTCGAGCCTCAGCACGAAGTTAGATTACCAAACTTTTAATTTATAGACCGACCAAAGGTAAGATCGGCCGAGATCAAGACCAAGCAGAACGGAGATCGAGCGAGACTGATGGAGGTTTACTTGGTTAAATAATGGTAAGCTGTAATATACGAGATCAAGCAAGGATCACGGCGAAAATCTCAGCACGTATCAAGATGAAGCCGATTAATTATCCAATCATGAGATTTCTTATTGTATTTTGAATTATACCATAAGTAGAACTCCCCTACTATATAAAGGTGTTCTAATCAATTGTAAAGACATTATATTCACGCAATTCAAAGCAATATACTATGCTTTAAGCTCTTATTACTCTGTTATTTTGTTCATAATTCACTCTGCTCATTCCTTTGGTTCGAGGGTATTCTGTCTCGAGGGACAGAGCTGCACGTCTCATTTGGTTTGCTTTATTTTTCTTTATAATCAATTTTAATATCAATCTGCATATCTTCACATTTTCTCAGTTTGTGCCAAGTGAGATCATGTATCCTTAAAACCACATATAAATTCAATTATTATCCATTTTAGGGGAAACAATTTGGCGTCCACCGTGGGGATAAGGATAATAGTGATTGTCTGGTACTAACTTTCGTAACACACACTATTTTATACTTGTTCTTGTGAGTATCTTTGGTCCCAGGATCAGCATGTCGAACTCTCAATCAGCACCTACACACATGGACAAATGCCTTGGTTTCCACGGTGAAAACGACAACATAGCCGCCCCAGGGAACGAATTACCTCTAGTTGACCTCGATGGAGTCCCGGCCGTAGACCCAATCGACGCAGTTCCTATGTTGCCATCAATGCAAATCTGGCCGTCGACCCCGAGAATAGCGTCCGCAGAGACGTTCGATCAGCCGGCCAGAGCGCACAGGGCGGCGAAGAAAGAGGGATTAGCCTTCGAGTTATATTCGAAATGTTGCAGGCTCAACAAGCTGCAATAGCACAACTCCAAAACCAGAATCATGCACCGAGCATGGCCGAGCCCGAGCCATCGTAGGAAGTTGTTCATAGGGCCGGATCGGTGTCAAGAAGATCAAACAGAATGAACCAGGGTCCGACCCCGCTATCTTAAAGATGCTCGAGGAGCTAACAAAGCGAGTTGAATCGGGGGAGAAGAAGATTGAAGCAAATGACAAACAAGTGGAAACCTATAACTCTAGAGTTGATTAAATTCCGGGAGCACCACCGATTTTGAAGGGTTTGGATTAAAAAAAAGTTCGTGCAAAATCCCTTCCCCCCGAGCGCGGCTCCTAAACCAATTCCCAAGAAGTTCAGCATGCCAGAAATTCCCAAGTACAATGGAACGACTGACCCCAACGAGCATGTCACTTCTTACACATATGTGCGATTAAAGGGAATGATTTGGAGGACGATGGTACCATAATTTGCCACCCAACTCCATTGATTCTTTTACCATGCTTGAAAATTCCTTCGTTAAAGCACATGCCGGAGCTATAAAGGTCGAGACTAGGAAATCAGACCTCTTCAAGGTAAAGCAGAAAGATAACGAGATGCTCAAATAGTTTGTGTCTCGATTCCAGATGAAACGTATGGATCTACCTCCGGTTGTCGATGATTAGGCCGTTCAGGCCTTCACTCAAGGATTAAATGTACGAAGCTCGGTGGCTTCGCAACAACTAAAGCAGAACTTGATCAAATACCTATCTGTCACCTGGGACGATGTGCATAATCGGTACCAGTCCAAGATTAGGGTAGAAGATGACCAGTTGGGGGCTCCTTCCGGGTCAGTTTATCATATCAGACACGTTGATAGGGATCGTTACCAGCCATATAATGGAGATCGAAGAAACAATGGACCTGGATGCTACCCATTCGAGGTGAGAGGAGAAATGATCAGGGACAAAGCTCCCGAGGACTCATGAACAAGAATGGCTTCGACAGGAATGTCGAGCCCAAAGAAGCACCACGATTGTCAGAATATAATTTCAACATTGATGCATCAGCTATCATATCACCCATCGGACGCATCAAGTAAACAAGATGGTCTAGACCTCTGTAGACCGATCCATCCCAGAGATATCCCAATCAAATGTGTAAGTATCATGGCACCCATGGCCATAGAACGGAAGATTGCAGACAACTAAGGGAGGAAGTAGCCCAGTTGTTTGACGAGGGGCACCTTCGTGAATTCTTAAGCAATCAAGCCAAGAACCACTTCAGAAACAGAGATTCGAACAGACAAAACGAGAAAGAAGAGCCAGAACACGTGACCCACATGATTGTTGGAGGGGTCGATAATCCTCAAGGACCAGCATTTAAGTGCACCAAGGTGTCGATTACAAGGGAGAAGCGAACTTGGGATTATGTACCAGAAGGAACCTTGTCTTTCAATGACGAGGATGTAGAGGGGATCGTGCAACCCCATAACTACGCATTGGTAATATCTGTACTTATGAATAAGACTCAAGTTAAACATGTTTTGATTGATTCAGGTAGCACAGCCAACATCATTCGATCGAGGGTCGTAAAATAGCTCGGCCTACTGAATCAAGTTGTGCCCGCGGCCCGAGTGCTTAACAGCTTCAACATGGCATGCGAAACCACCAAAGGAGAAATAACTCTTCCCGTGAACGTGGCGGGGACCATCCAAGAGACGAAGTTCCATGTGATCGAGGGCGACATGAGGTATAACACCCTGTTCGGGAGGTCATGGATCCACAACATGAGGGCAATACCCTTGACCCTTCACCAGGTTTTGAAGTTCCCGACACCAGAGGGAGTTAAAACGGTCTACGGGGAGAAACCCGCGACCAAGGAAATGTATGCAGTCGACGAAGTGATACCAATATCGCCACTCTCATCAACAAATGGATCATATGTGAAGGGAAAACAAGAGGCCAAATAGCAACCACAGACACCAGCCTCGACCCAATCAGAAAAGTTGGGGACTGACAATGATGGTGATTATGGGGTACCTCGATCATTCATAGTCCCAGATGATTCGAAAGCCACCAAGTCGACAGTCAAAGAGATGGAACAAATCACATTGACGGAATACCAGCCCGAACGAAAGGTAAACTTGGGCACGGGGCTAGCTCCCGAGCTTAGGGGAAGACTAATTCAATTCCTCAAAACTAACATGAACAGAGATTCCACCATAAATCACCACTCATAAACTAAGCTTGGTCACGACCCAAACCGATGGGTCGCGACGGGCACCCGCTACCCTTACTCAGGCGAGCACCAACGTAATGTATCCTTCTTATTACATCATCATATACACGTGACATACGAGCCTAATAGGCCAACATAATCATTTATAAACTCAAAAACATAGGCCGACAAGGCCGTACAATATTTCACGTATACGACATATGTCTACAAGACTCTAAGAGTACATAAATGTCATAAAGGTTGGGACAGAGTCCCGCCATACCAAACAATACACGTCTAAATCATACTAACCAAACAAGCGACTCTGAAGCAAATTGAGCGCACCAAAATCTTCCGCTGAGCCGATAGCCTACTTGGAGGGCTCTCGACCTGTCTATCGGGACCTGCGGGCATGAAATGCAGTGTCCCCGGGCAAAAGGGAAGTCAGTACGAATAATGTACCGAGTATGTAAGGCACATAAATAAATACATAAGAAACATGGAAAAAAATATAGAGTACATGACTCAACCTGTAAGTCTGAATAACTTTGTAAATGATAAATCACTTTTAGCAGCATGCATATGCGTATGAATGTCATGTCGTGCATAGGTATATGTTTCATAACATCATCATCCTCTGAGGGCATCCCATCATATCATATCGGCCACTGCGGGAAAATCATCATCGTATACCAGCTGATCAGGTGGTGGTGCATATATAATGCCAAAACCTTTCCCATATCCCATATACATACATACATATATATATATACATATATACGCGTATATAACACCGTTTGAATATACATACATATATACACGTATATAACACCGTTTGAATCATATTTCATTCACTGTGGGAAACATCATCATCATAAATCAGCTGATCAGGTGGTGGTGCGTATATAACGTCGTAACCTTTTGCCATATCCCATATACATATATTTACATATATACGCGTATATAACGCCATCTAGTCATGGGTCAATGAACATGTATGAAATGCATGAAAAGTATGTAATAATCTCAATATTCCTTCCGGATAACTTTTCCAACTGCATATTATTCTGAGACCCATAAATAGAAAATAATAATAATTCTCATGGGGAATCAAGAATATAGACACCCCTACTATTTCTATGAATAGAGTAATGTATAGAAACTGTGCATTTTCTCATTTCTTCAGTATAATTTGGACCATGCCAAAAGAAAGAAGGGATATCCTTAACATACCTGAGCCGGTTCTCCGGAATATCCCTCAAACACACGAAAATCGCGACAAAACACATGACGGAAAGACCGGAGTAGGAAAAATCCGTATGATATTCTTGAAAAAGATTGCACCGTACTCCCTAATAATCTCTCTAAATCCATACGAACTTATATAGCTGATATGAACACAACGGAAGCAATCACTCTCTATGCAGACGATACTAGTTACTTTGGGTGAGAGTTTAGGCTTTAGTAACTTTACAGTTCATATCATCAATTTTGGTATTGACATAATTTATCTTAGTTTAAATGATTAAAGGTTTCTAATCAATATAACCGTAAATGTGACTTTAGAGTTTTTCTAGCTTATGTGAAGTCATGTTTTTTTAAGGATGAATATGTGTCTCTTCTTTAATTAATGAGAATGACTCATACTTCTTAATACTTGCCACATAATCATAGTGACTTACGAGTCACAATACTTAGATGGGTTTGCTGCCACGTTATTTATTTTGTCCAATAATTAACCACCAATTATCTTAATTAATTGTTAATCTTCCACTATAATTAATAATTACCCGATTATTCACATAATTAATAATTATCTAAAATTATTCATAATACTACTTACTTTTAACACACCTTATACACCTTATTATCATGGCCATGTGGTACCTTGTATTGTACTAGTCCATAAATACCGGGTGTTTTAGCTCGGGTCGTATTTTATCCCCAAATGACAAATTTCGACGAAGTTCATTTTCTTCAATTTCCTTACCCTAATACCTTCACGAATTTACTCATCACTTGTTTGAAATAATATAATGCTTATAACCTCAAAATAATCTCATTCCCGAACTTACGTCGATTAACTTACGACGAAACTTTAACATACCAAAATGTGGGATGTAACATCTCATTTTCTGAGCTTCCATCAATTTGCTTATGGAATACTTTCACGTACGAAAACATGGGGTGTAACATCTTTCCCCCCTTTGGAACATTCGTCCTCGAATGTTGACTGATGCATTTTATCATTCTCATAGCTTATGTCTTTCGAATACTTTAGTAGTTTCCTTGCCAGCTAGGCAATTGTTCTGTGAATAATTCCAAAGGCCAGGACCTTCCCCCTTTTAGGCCTCTTTCTCACACCACAGCTTGTGATCGAAATCCTTCCAATCTCGTAATTGTTTGTACCTTTTATCACGTAGCATTGACGACTCTAATCTTGTAAGTGCGCCTACACGACTCTTCTCTCCTTCTTCCTCCGGCTTTTAGCCCGTCTCTAGGACTAACTTTATAAACATATAAAGAGCTTGACAAGATATCTCTCTGGGCATCTATAGGTATACTAAAGTTCTTCGCTCGGTACTTGTCGAACATACGAATATTGTTATATCTTATTTCATAAGCCCGATTATCTATCCACATGACTTTACTGCATCTAAGTAGGTCAAAATATGCCACAACTCTTACCTCGATTTATCGTTACTGAGGTCTGCTACCAAACTCCAGGTTACATTCGTTGCTTATCCCATATGTATAAATCTATGTCCTTTAATGCTTCCTCATTACTGTTCATCTTAAGAAGGACGACCTAATCTCACCTCATACTTTGTGACTTTTGTCCATCCATTTTTGATTCACCTTAATATTGATCAATCATCTACCACTAATAACTTGATCTCTTATGTAATATTGTCGCTAGGGCTCACGTCTCATCGGGGAGATATGAAGTATTTAGATTGATCCATCTAGGGGCGATACTATACTTCCATAACCGTATTTTATAGCATCCCAGTATGACTCACCTTACATGGGTATTTTAATCTCGTACAATTCATGAGATCCTCTTCAAGTCATTACTTAATCGAAGGCCCAAACGTCACCATTTATCTATCACAATCACACCCTCATTCTACTACCACAGCATCATTCCATATCTTCTAAATTCTATTAGTCTTAGACTTCTTTGAGTTCATTCAGGCTATACTGAGCTTTGCATAACTTAGAGAAACCTTCAGCTCTTCTTGTTTTCATGGGCTTAATCCTGAGGACTTATCCATTTTCGTTACCTTTTCACTCGCCTGTTCTTATCCTCACTCCTGTCTTCTAAAACCTTGTCACTTTACCATACAATATTGTGCGACCTACACGTATCTATTTATATTACTTGCAACCTTTCAACTTGCTTGCATCATAGATTTCCTTATGTCATTTTGGAACATCAAGCGAGACATCACATTGTCTCTAACTCTTCTTTACTCTCTTAGTCAGGCTTTTTTATACCTAGACCATAGGCTGGAAGATATGCTACTGACGATGCCATTATTATTCCTAGATGTTTAATCCCCGCGCTTTTAGCCTTTTATCCGAAGTATGGACTATTCACGATCTTTTTCCTTTGAGTATCTCGTACGTTGTTCACCTTTACCTTACTTACCTTAAAATCTCGCATCGTATCTTCTATCTTATTCATGACCTCCCTCCCATGTAGGTATAATTCATGTCCATAACTTGAAGCTCTATTATAATGCTTGCACCTATGGTGTATACACAATTCGATGGGAGCTTCATACTAATTTCTTATGAGGCTGGTACTCTTGTAATTGACTTTATCGTAGATAATTATAAAATATGGCTATTGTACTATCTCTCTTTTATCTCTAATATTAAGAGTGATCCTGCAATGTTCTCAATCACGATTTCTATAATTTTCTGGGTCCAATAATCAGACTCCTATTTTACTTAGTTGATGTAACTCTTTAGCTTTCCTCTTTCCCCTGATCAGCCTATATGTAGGCTTAAGCTATCTTCCGATCTGCGTCTCATGGAATTAGTTATTGCCTTAATATATGGAATATCCATAATACAATCTTCTAATGATTTGATCATTAGTCTATGACCTGGACTCAATTCCTTCTTTTAACTTATACCAAAATCTTCTACGACTGTATGATTGTCAACATATGTGCTGCATGGATAATACTCTGAAATCTTAAGTGCGTTTATAATGTATCTAATTCTGGATTATTGATCGAATAATTTCTTTCATTTCTTCTCAACTTTCTTTAATTGCAAGCAATTGCTTTTCCTGGTCGTTCTGCCACCTTATTGTGTGCATACTTAGCTTATCTTAGCTCTCATGCATGCTGGAGTTTTTGTACAACTCATATGATATTCGAATATTACTTTTTATTTTACTTCCCATTCACTAGCCACGGTAGGTGCCACTTTTTTTTTTGGAGTGCATACAATTTTTGTTGTGAGACTGATTTTACATAACCATTTCTCCTTCGAGTTACTATGTTTAGGTTGAAACCTTCTTCCTTATTTCCTCAGCTCTTAAATTGTAGTACTTAGGGAGGACCCTCTGAATCTTGTAAAGTTGGGAGCTCATAATATCGTATACTTGATGGAATTTTTTGATGTTCTTCCTCGCCTCTAATTATCTGTTGTTACTTACCTCCACACCCTTGTGCTTGTAGGATTGCTTCTGAACAGATATTTTGACTGTCTTCCTAGTGGAACTCTCTTTTATTACCGTAATACTCATACGGTACCTTTAACAACCCCAACTCCTATCTGAAAATATTTCTTAAGTATTATAATGACATTATTGCGAGGCTGAATTCACAAATATTGGGTTTTACTATGTTTATCTTGCACGATTTGCTAACTTGTCTGTAACCTCCTGTTTAGCCATAACTAGGCTCTTCCTTAATCAACTACCAACTACTCATTGGCCCATTCTCATATCAATGTTCCGCGTAATCTTTCTTGGGTTATTTCCTTTGTTTTAACTTACCTCTCGCACTGGCTCCTTATCTATCAATAACATTTCGGGCAGGTTCCTTTCCTTGACGTCATATTTGCATAATGTACTGGCGTCGTAGCATATCTGTAGGCTTTGAATAAGTACAATCTCATCCCTTTTTCATTTTTATTGCATTCTTCCTTTACCATTCCATAGTAACTAGAACCACTTAATTCCGACTTAATGCCACATCACTCCATATTCTCCCCTTTAGGGGAGTACTAAGAGTTAAAGCCACGAGGATCTACCTATGGATGTTTTACCTCTTCATTTTTGGCGTCTTTTCACATCATTGATGACCCATACTCACCTTGCGGCAATCCTTCTCTACCAAGGATAACAAATTCCCTTACTTGAGATGGTGACACTTAGTGCAACTGGCACATAGTATCCCTTAAGCTTAACTTTGCTCATATTGCTTGCTGTAGGGAAGCGTCTTCCTGGATGATCATTCTCTGAGTTTCTCATGAATCATCTTCTGTTGTCCATTCTATTAACTCCGGAATGCAAATCTGAAATTCTCATGATGCTGACTATTATCAAGTCACCCAGTCCCTAATTTATGTTTAGTTTATCTTGTTCACCAATCCATATTGGTTTCTATTATTCAGGGGTTCTGACTTATCCTTCAGTTAGTCGCACTGGAGTCACGAACTTGTTTCTTGAAATAAGGATATGACTTTATGGACTATACTCTTTTGTTGTCTCAAAGCCTATCACCTCTTGTCTTTTCCTTTACTTGACTATAGATTTTGTAATACTGTCATTTTTTTTATCTATCGTTGTCATCCACGTATCATGTCATACTCATAATGCATCATAACTCTTTTCTTATTTCCTACTAACATTTATGCTTACCACTTTATTCTAAAAACTCGAACAAGACATTCTTTTGCTTTCAGCTTCCCTTTGCTCCGTCCAGTGGCTCTTCAAGTTGCTCAACGTCCTGGCTCTACTAGGGACGAGAGTTACACTAAGGTAATATTTATCCTTTCTAGGCATTTCAGTGCCAATCTTTGAAATATTTTTTTATTTTTTTATTTTTTTTCGTGCTAGTATTCACATCTAATTGTAATATCCTAGATTGCATCACCTGGGTGTCTTACAAGGAGATTTATAGCACATCTGTAATATCCTTTGGAAATGTCAACTAATACAAACAATTCATTCACCATTTTTGGGTTACTCTAACCCCAACCGAATTTTGAGGTTCCGTCCTTTTCTTAAACTACACTTGTTAACCCTCATAGGGAATTACTGAGATAGGTGCAGCCAATTGTACATAACTCTGTTATTAATGAAGGTAACTAAAAAAAACTTATATTTATCTACATGTATTGTGGGTAATGTTCATCTCTACTAATTAGGTACCTCGTACCCTTCTTTACCTTGCTTCTTCTATTTGTTGAAGCTTGTACCTACCTTCTGATTCTCTTATTCCTCACCGTAAGAGCGGATAGACATTCTTGACTTAGGGATCCTTGTCAAGGAGCTTGCATGTCTTTCAGTACACCCATGATCTGCTAAAAACCTCACATTTACTTATCGTAGGTATCATACAAAAATTCAATTCCTCTGACTCAGCTTTTTCTCAATTATCTCTCTTTCCAACCTTCTTTCCGGATATAGGTATCGTCTTATTATGAATAGAATAGAATTTCGAAATTTGAATTCTTATAAGTGAGATCTAACACACGATCTAGAGTAAGAAGAAAGAGTGAAAATCCTAAATGCCCTGTAGCCTCCTGCTTATAAGTGTGGTGCACGACACACCCATAAACAAGACTCTACTAGACACGACTTGTAGACTCCCTAGGACAGAACTGCTCTGATACCACTTTTGTCATGACCCAAACCGATGGGCCACGACGGGCACCCACTACCTTACTCAACCGAGCACCAACGTAACGTATCCTTCTTATTACATCATCATATATATGTGACATACGAGCCTAATAGGCCAGCATAATCATTTATAAACTCAAAACATAGGCCGACAAGGCCGTACAATCTTTCATGTATACGGCATATGTCTACAAGCCTCTAAGAGTACATAAATGTCGTATCGGGACAGAGTCCCACCATACCAAACAATACACGTCTAAATCATACTAACCAAACAAGCGATTCCGAAGCAAATGGAGCGCACCAACATCTTCTGCTGAGCTGATAACCTACTTGGAGGGCTCTCGACCTGTCTATCGGGACCTGCAGGCATGAAACGCAGCGTCCCCAGGCAAAAGGGACGTTAGTAAGAATAATGTACCAAGTATGTAAGGCACATAAATAAGTACATAAGAAACATGGAAAAAAATATAGAGTACATGACTCAACCTTTAAGTCTGAATAACTTTGTAAATCATAAATAACTTTTAGCAGCATGCATATGCGTATGAATGTCATGTCGTGCATAGGTATATGTTTCATAACATCGTCAGCCTCTGAGGGAATCCCATCATATTATAACGGCCACTGTGGAAAAAATCATCATCGTATACCAGCTGATCAGGTGGTGGTGCGTATATAACGCCATAACCTTTCCCATCCCATATACATATATATATATATATATAGATACATATATACGCGTATATAATGCCGTTTGAATATACATACATATATACGCGTATATAACGCCGTAACCTTTTCCCATATCCCATATACATATATTTACATATATACGCGTATATAATGTCATCTAGTCATGGGTAAATGCACATGTATGAAATGCATGAAAAGTATGTAATAATCTCAATATTCCTTCCGGATAACTTTTCCAACTGTGTATTATTCTGAGACCCATAAAGAGAAAATAATAATAATTCTCATGGGGAATCAAGAATATAGACACCCCTACTATTTCTATGAATAGAGTAATTTATAGAAACTATGTATTTTCTCGTTTCTTCAGTATAATTTGGACCATGCCAAAAGAAAGAAGGGATAGCCTTAACATACCTGAGCCGGTTCTCCGGAATATCCCTCTAACACACGAAAATCGCGACAAAACACATGATGGAAAGACCGGAGTAGGAAAAATCCGTATGATATTCTTGAAAAAGATTGCACCGTACTCCCTAATAATCTCTCTAAATCCATACGAACTTATATAGCTGATATGAACACAACGGAAGCAATCACTCTCTATGCAGACGATACTAGTTACTTTGGGTGAGAGTTTAGGCTTTAGTAACTTTACAGTTCATATCATCAATTTTGGTATTGACATAATTTATCTTAGTTTAAATGATTAAAGGTTTCTAATCAATATAACCGTAAATGTGACTTTAGAGTTTTTCTAGCTTATGTGAAGTCATGTTTTTTTAAGGATGAATATGTGTCTCTTCTTTAATTAATGAGAATGACTCATACTTCTTAATACTTGCCACATAATCATAGTGACTTATTAGTCACAATCCTTAGATGGGTTTGCTGCCATATTATTTATTTTGTCCAATAATTAACCACCAATTATCTTAATTAATTGTTAATCTTCCACTAAAATTATTCACATAATTAAGAATTATCTAAAATTATTCATAATACTACTTACTTTTAACACACCTTATGCACCTTATTATCATGGTCATGTGGTACCTTGTATGGTACTAGTCCATAAATGCCAGGTGTTTTAGCTCGGGTCGTATTTTATCCCAAAATGACAAATTTCGATGAAGTTCATTTTCTTCAATTTTCTTACCCTAATACCTTGACGAATTTACTTATCACTTATTTGAAATAACATAATGCTTATAACCTAAAAATAATCTCATTCCCGAACTTACGTCGATTAACTTACGACGAAACTTTAACATACGAAAATGCGGGATGTAACATCTCATTTTCCGAGTTTCCATCAATTTGTTTATGGCGTACTTTCACGTACGAAAACATGGGGTGTAACACTTGGATCCGAAGTTCCATCCGGTGAAGCAAAAAAGAAGACCCCAGTCCGAGGTCAAACATGCTTTATCAAAGACGAGGTAACGAAAATTCTTAAATGTAACGACCCGACCAGTCGTTCCATGAGATTTATCCCGTTTCTTCCATTTCTGCATTTTTCATATATTGCTAGCCTATTTTTGTTATGTTGGGTCAGTTGGTTTGGGTCCGGAGTGGTCATGGTGAGAATTGAGGCATTTAGTCTCTTAAAGTAGCATAATAGTTGAAAAAGTCAACTGAGAGTTGACTTATTGGTGAACGACCTCGGAATACGGATTTTATGGCTCGGATAGCTTTTTAGGTGATTTAGGGCTTAGGAGTAGTTTGGAATGAAGTTGTGATGTCCGGTGTAGAATTAGGCTTGAATTGGCGAAAGCTAGTTTTTGGTAATTTCCGGTCGGCAGTGGAAAATAGGCTATCGGGGTCGGAATGGAATTCCGGAAGTTGGAACAGGTCCATAATGTCATTTTGGGTATGTGTGCAAAATTTCAGGTCAATCGGTTGGTTTCGGCGTAGTTGGGGAAATTTGGAAGTTTCAAAGTTCATAGGCGTGAATTTGATGTAACTTTGGTGTTTTCGTGTTGTTTTTGGCGTTTCGAAGGCTCGACTAAGTTGAAATAATGCTAGGAGGTTTGTTGGAATGTTTGGTTGGGGCCCCGAGGGGCTCGGGATTGATTTCGGATGGTTGGCGGGGTATTGAACTTGGAAATTTGCAGCAATTAGCTGCTGGTGTAAGTTTCTGGTGTTGGCCGCACCTGCGGATGGGTAGCCACAGGTGCGATGTCGCAGGTGCGAAAGGCCATGCGCAGGTACGAAAGGAGGATAGGCAGTGAAATCCACAGGTGCGAAGAGATGGCCGCACCTGCGAAGCCGCAGGTACGAGAATTGGTCCGTTAGTGGGATTGAGCAGGTGCGGGTCCGCAAGTGCGACTAAGTGTCCGCAGGTGCGGAAATGCTGGGCAGATCAGTATAAAAGGGGCCTCCGTGAAATTTTATTCATTCCTCCATTTTTGCATGCGGTTAGAGCTCTTGTGAAGGCAAATTGAAGAGGGAATTCGTGGTTCTTCAGTAAAGGTAAGTTCTCGGGTTATTAAAAATCGTTTCTATTCTATTTTGTTCAGATTAGGCTTGTAAATTGGAGGATTAAAGTAGGTAAAGGATGGGAAGAATGGGCTGAGTATTGGAAATTCTTTTGACAATTTGGGTAGGCAATTGTGGTCCAATTGTGATGTTTTTGGTATGTGTAGAATCGTGGGAGGATGAGATTTCTAGTGATGTAAAATTTATCGAATTCCGAGACATGGGCCCGGGGCTTGGGCTTGTCCGAATTTCGAGATTCTTGTATAATTTGATAGTTTTCGATTGGGTTGCGTTCCTTTAATATATATTAATGATGTTAAACTGGTTTTGGCTAGATTTGGAGCAATCGGGAGCCAATTTGAGGGGCAAGAGAATAGCGGACTAGTGTTGTGGCCCGGTAGAGGTAAGTAATGGTTTTAAATCTTGTCCTTAAGTCATGAAACCCCGGACTGCATATTTCTCACTGATTTTAGAATGGCTCACATGTCGGATGACGAGTGTGTGGCGCGCACTGATTTTTGGATTGGACTAGGTCCTCTCCGCATGGGACTAATGAGTTGCATATTTTACCCAAAATCTTATGTTAAATTATGTTCTAAAGATTGTTGAAGTATTTGAGCTATAAGCCGTATTTGGGGCCTCGTGCGGATCTGTTTAGACCCCCTTGGTGGATTTTTACTGTTGTTTTCCTCACTATTTACCAATGATTTCACTCAGCCACATTATCCTTACTGTTTTCGAAACTCAGCCTGATTTACACTACTTTGAGATTTAAAAAATGATGTTTTGGGTCGAGTACCGAGTAACGAGTGATTGGGAGGCATGAGTGACTGTGAGGTGCTGAGTGACTGTGAGGTGCTGAGTGACTGATTATGAGTGACTGTGAGGTATGCCCAAGGGGCTGATTATGATACATGTTTTGCCTAAGGGGATACCTATGATTTTTACTACGTACACTCTGGACTTATGAAATATGTTTTGCCCGAGGGGCCTCTATATGATTCATTTCATTTTCATACTAAATCTTTCGGTTTGAAGTTTTTAAAAATATGGTTTCTTGAAAGGACTTTTCTAAAGTGGGTTTTAAGGCATGATGACATCATATATCTATGTTTATACTGTTGGAAAGAAAGTTGTGCATATTGTGAATTGATGACATTGATTTCTATGTGATTTAATGCCACTTAGACTCTATTTATTTTCATTACTACTGAGTTGGCGTACTCACATTACTCCCTGCACCCCTGTGTGCAGATTCAGGGGCAGATACCGAGCATTAGCTATCTTTTCCGTGCGGAGCCGTATTGCGGGATATAGAGGTAGTTGTTCAACATCTGCAACATCTCTATTTTCCCATCTTGTTGTATCTAGCTATTTATTTGGAGGTTTTTTTTTATATTATAATAGTATACCTTTGGCTTATTTTTCTTAGATGCTCGTGACATGTTGGCTCCGGGTTTTGGGGTTGGTGGCACTGTTATTGGCGTAACGTATTTAGCAAACTCTGTATATTTTATGAAATTCTTGAAATTTGATTGGGATTTTGAAAGAAATTGTGAACATGTGATTATTGGCTAGCCTAGTTCCACGATAGGCGACATCATGGCCGGTTTAGGTTTGGGGTCGTGACAGTTTGGTACCAGAGCCTAGGTTACATAGGACTCAACGTTCATGAGCAGGTTTAGTAGAGTCTTACGGATCGGTATGGAGAGGTCTGTACTTATCTTCGAGAGGCTGCCGAACTTTTAGGAAACATTTCTATCTTTCTTGAACTATTTTGTGCTAATCTATTGATTCTTGAAATCTGAACTTACGTTGTTCCATTCTCTCACAGATGGTGAGGACACGCAATACCGATCAGAGTGACCAGTCACCGGCTAGACCAGCGAGAGGTCGAGGCCACGGTCGAGGCCGTGGTAGAGGTAGGGGTCAGCCCGCACAGCAGTCAGGGCAGTACCACAGGATCCCCCTATCGATCAGGATCAGGTTCCCGCCGATAGTGTCACAGCGGGACAGGCTCAGGCACCGGCAGTGCCTATGGTTATTCTGGGTCTTCAGGAGACCCTATCTCAGATATTGACAGTGTGCACCAGTTTGGCTTAGGTAGTCTCCATGTCTTCTTCTGCCACCACAGCTCAGGCCGGGGAGGCAATCAGACTCCAGCTGCCCGGGCACCTGAGCAGGCCGCACGGGGTATTCAGGCACCGGGAGCAGCCCCAGCTCAGCCAGTTGCTTCGGTCTAGGATTATGTGGTCCTTGCTATGCCTGAGGACAAGCAGCATAGGTTGGAGAGGTTCAGCAGACTTCATCCTCCGACTTTCAGCGGTACAGAGGGCGAGGATGCCAGGGGTTTCTAGATAAGTGCCAGAGGATACTATGTATTGCGGGTATTTTGGAGACCATTGGGGTCTCATTTGCTACATTTCAGTTTGCGGGTGCTGCCTGAGTCATTCGATAGGCGTAGGCCGGTTGGTTCAGCACTTCTCACCTGGCAGTAGTTCTCCACGATCTTTTTGGAGAAGTATGTTCCTCAGTCCCACAGAGAGGAGCAGCGCAGGCAGTTTGAGAAGCTGCGCCAGGAGAGTTATCAGTTACTCAGTACGAGATGAGGTTTTCCGAGTTGGCTAGGCATACTTCTGAGATTGTCCCTACTAATAGGGAGAGGGTGAGGAGGTTTGTAGATGGTCTTTCTTATTAGCTCCTGCTATTTATGACTCGGGAGAGAGTATCGGGCACTTTATTCGAGCAGGTTGTTGACATAGCTCGAGATATTGAGTTCGTTCGCCGCCAGGAGCGGGAGGAGAGGGAGTCCAAGAGGCCTCGTGGTTCGGGCAGTTCTAGTGGTTCTCCCTTCAGGGGGAAGTTTCAGCAGAGTAGGGGTCGTTCATTCAGGCCTCCTCAGTCAGGCCGCCCAGCATATAGTGGTGCATCTTCGGGGCATGGGCCCCGTGGTTCTCAGTCAGGCCGTACTTCATTTGGTGCCCTCCCAGCTCAGAGTGCAGCTCGAGCACCCCCAGTTTAGAGTTCTTCTATGCATGAGTCTTCCAGTGGTCGTTCGGGTGTTAGGAGTTTCTATCAGTCCCCGCCTCCAGCTCTAGGGAGTTGCTTTGAGTGTGGAGAGTTCGGGCACGTGTGGAGGCAGCGTTCCTGCCGTTCTGGTGGATCTTCTCATCAGAGGGGCCAGCCCTCGACTTCAGCTCCAGTTACTTCACCACCCACACAGGCAGCCAAAGGTGGTATTCAGTCAGCCAGAGGCCACCCTAGAGGGGGAGGTCGAGCAGGGGGAGGTCAGGCTCGCATGTATGCATTTCCAGCCAGGCCAGATGTTATGGCCTTAGATGCCGTGATCGCAGGTATTGTCTCAGTTTGTTGCCGAGATACCATGGCTTTATTTGACCCTTGTTCTACATATTTCTATGTTTCTTCATATTGTTTCCAAGATGTGCCCCGTGAGTCTCTAGTCACCTCTGTTCATGTGTCGACTCCGGTGGGCGATACTGTTGTTGTGTACCGTGTGTATCGGTCGTGCATGATATCTATTGGGGGTCTGGAGACCCAAGTGGACCTACTATTACTCATCATGGTTGATTTTGATGTGATATTGGGCATGGATTGGTTATATCCGCGCCATGTTGTTCTTGATTGTCATGCTAAGACCGTGACCTTAGCTATGACAGGGTGTCCGAGGGTTGAGTGGAGAGGTTCTTCTGAGTATTTGCCTAGTAGAGTGATTTCCTACCTGAAGTCTCAGCGCATGGTTGAGAAAGGGTGTTTATCTTATTTGGCCTTTGTGAGGGATGTCAGTGGTG
>ML395623.1:990-56382 GCA_005239525.1 Nicotiana knightiana | reverse complement strand
TTCGGCCCTTGCAATTGTTGGAGTTGGGATTTAGCAAGTTGGTTCATGGTTGTTGTGAGCTCGACAATTGCTTTCCCTTGTTCTTGGAGTTCCTTGTGGAAACTATTCACATTGGTTTACCCTTTAGGCACATTTTCACTTTGCCAAGCCGAAGATGTGTCGGCCATTTCATCAAGAATCTCATATGCCTCCGGATACGTCAACTTCATAAAATTACCACCGGCCAATTGGTTGACCAGACATTGATTTACCGTGTTGATTCCCCGGTAGAATGTTTATTGTATCATAGCCTCGGTCATGTCATTGTTCGGACACTCCTTGACCATGGTTCTATAGCGTTCCCATATATTCATGTAGTGGCTCGTTTGGATCTTGTTTGAATGCCAAAATCTCATCTCGAAAGGCCGCCATGTGGCTTGGGGAAAAGAACTTTGCAATAAATTTATCTGCGAGCTCGTCCCAAGTGGATATAGAATGGTTTGGGAGACGCTCAAGCGAATCCAATGCCTTTCCCCTAAGTGAGAACGGGAACAACCGTAACCGTAATGCGTCCTCAGACACATTAGTTTGCTTACTCCCCCAACATGTATCAACAAATCCTTTGAGATGCTTATAGGCATTCTGGTGGGCGGCTCCGGTGAAGTATCCTCTTTGCTCTAGGAGAGTGAGCATCACATTTGTGATTTGGAAGTTCCCTGCTCGAATCCTTGGCGGGACTATTGCACTAGCGTACCCCTCGTTTGGAAGGACCCGAGGAGCAGCTCTAGGAGCTGGAGGTAGGGGAGGGTCTGGGACATCATCCTGTATATTGGCATGTCGGCCTCTTCTTTGTGGAGGAATTTGGTTAATTTCATCTTCTTGATTCTCATAAGTCTCCTCCCCCGGAATCACATTCCTAGCGGATCGGCCATTGTACCTAATTAAACAAAACAGGGAAGCTAAAAATAGAAGGAAAGAAAAACACACTACACTTCTAGTCACAAATATAGTCACACCGTTAGAGCTCCCCAGCAACGGCGCCAAAAAGTGATCACGCCTCACCCACACTACTATATAAGTATGAAGGCAAGGATCGTGTATCTTTTACCCGAATGGTCGGGATCGAATCCACAGGGAGTCTATACTGGGAGTGAGTGTATAAGTGATCTAAAAAGGTCGAGTGTTTCTAATTGCACTTCTAATCATTTGTTGGTGTTGAACTATGCTAAGTGTATTCTATTGTTTGTAAGCTAATTAATGACTAACTTTGTTTTTGTTATTATTTTCTGATATTAATAAAGGCACTAGGGTCGTGACCATTGCCTAGGTAGAAACACAACGGGGTTCAATTCTAAGGTCGGGGAATTGGCTAGGGATACCGTTATAACCAATGTATGAAGGTGCTCACTCTATACCTCTCGGTAGTTTGAGTGATTTTACCCTAATTGCCCCTCTCGAGGTCAATTGGGTGCCAATTAATCAAGCAATTTAGGATTAGGTAGGATGTTACTCTCTCGAGTTTTAACCCGTTAATTAGGGCTCAAGTAGGGTTTGACCATTTCTGGGTTCAACCCAATTGATTGGGACTACCAATCTCTTGATAATGCCCTAATTTCCTATTAGGCTAATTTCTAGACTCAAGTTTTCTTTCTCAAGAAAGACCCAAGTCATGAAAAGGTTGATTAGTGTTTTCAACCACTAATTATAGCAATAAAAACCTTGAACTAGCCTAAATATCCAACACCCATTAATTCCATACCTTAATTTCAAAAACCCATTACATACCCATACTAGGGTTGAGCCACAACCCTAGCTAATGGGTCTAGCTACTCATAATCAAAGATGAAAATAATGATAGAGAAGAAGAATAACCCATTTAATTGATTCCTAACAATGAAATTGAAGTTTTCAATGTTAAAAATGCAAGAACAAAGCTAGAAAGATAAAAATCCTAAAATATTCATGTGCTCTCTACTTCAGAAATTACAAGATGTGTAAAGAAATTACAAAATAGTCTGCCAAATTTTCGGACAAAAATGCCCCTGCGGGACCACTACGGACTGCGAAAACATGACTGCGATCCGCGAAAACAATGAGGCTGTTGAGCTGCTGGTCTTCTAGTAAGGTTCGATCGCGGACCGCGAAATAAGGACCGCGGTGAAAACTTGCATTGTCTTCAATCCTCACTGGAATGCCACCGTGGACCGCGAAATAAGGACCGCGTCGGCGGTGGAAACTTGTATTATTTCCCAAGCTCACTGGAATGCCACCGCGGTCCGCGAAACGAGGACCACGGCCGCGGTGGATGCTTTCCTTACTTTTGACCTCACTGGAATTCCACCGCGGACCGCGAAATGAGGACCACGGTCGCGGTGGCCTTTTTGCTTGATCATCTTTGTTGGGTTGATCCTTGTACCGGATTCACTCC
The DNA here is from genome assembly GCA_005239525.1 of Nicotiana knightiana. Lineage (NCBI taxonomy): Eukaryota > Viridiplantae > Streptophyta > Magnoliopsida > Solanales > Solanaceae > Nicotiana > Nicotiana knightiana. The sequence goes on along the minus strand of ML395623.1, from coordinate 53,975 downwards.
TGTTTTGAGCATATTTAGACTGAGTTTCTTCATTTCTGGTTCAATCCTGCAACAAGCACAACGTATAAGCTTTCGGGGCCACTTTGTGTACCGTTATATCCAAAATTCATGTATAAGGGAACGGAAAACGAGGAAAAAATCCAAGTTATCAACCGAGCAGGGACCGGGACCGTGAAGACCGGCCCACAAAGCCCACTTAGGCTTGGGACTAGCATCTATGATGGGTGTTGACAATGAATCTTCAGAATATGAATCAATCTTTGCACTCATAGCTAAATCTGATAATAATGAAGACAAGGAGGAAGATGAGGTAAGATTTCTTTATGTTCAAAGAAATTTGAAACCATACTCTAAGAAAAAATTGATGTCCATAGCAAATGTGTTGATTGATTCCTATGATAGCCTCATAGAGAAAAATGCTCTAATTGAACAAATTGGTAACATAGAACAAGAGAGAGATGATATGCTAGTTTCCATTGTAGACGTGAAGGAACAGGTAAAAGAAGTAACTAGAGAAAATACTTTGTTGAAAAACCAAATGAAAAAATGGATGAACACCCTTAAGGGTAAAGAAGTGGCTACTGAGGCTCAACTTGATCTTGAGAGTGAGATTAAGAAAGTTAAAGTAAGTCTTGCTGCTGAGCTTGAAAGAATAGATAGCTTCAAGAGGATCTAAAAGGGGTTTTGAATGATCTTGATAAGTCACTTGAATGTACTCGATCCTTTGATGTAATAATGTCTATGTACAAGAGTAATGGTGTAAACAAGAAGGGAATCAGGTTCCAAAAGGATAAAACCTCCTATAATTCCGATAACAAGTATGTAAATGTGGCTGATAATTTGTTGTGTACTCACTGTGATCAAATGGGTCATTACAAGGATTCTTATAAAGCTAAAATTCAGCCTTTACAGAAAAATAAAGTTTTTGTTGAAAAGAGGTCTACTCCTGAGGAACTTGGTTCCTTGAAAAGAAAATATGTGATGCCTACATGAGCAAAAAGGATTTTGGTTCACCCATTCTATCATTATAAGGGACCCAAGCCAAGCTAGCTTGGGTTCTTAAGTCTAATTAGTGATTTTGTGTGCAGGCTAGAGTGAGAGGTAGCAGTCAAAAAAAGTACATAGATAGCGGCTGCTCTAAGCATATGACTGGAAGAATGGATGATTTTCTCTCACTCAAGGCCTTCCAAGGTGGAAGTGTGTCCTTTGGAAACGGCAAGAAGGGCTACATTTTTTGTGTTGGCAAAATTGGCAAAAAACTTGCTCATACAATTGAAAATATGTACTCTATGAATGGCTTGAAATACAGCTTGTTGAGTGTGTCTCAAATCTGTGACAGGGGAAATAAAGTGAATTTCTTGTCCAAATCTTGCACTGTCGCCAATCTTAAAACTGGTGAATTGGTGTTGATAGTCAAAAAGTTCAAGAACATCTATGTTGAAGACCTTGACTCACTGAATGGTGGTGATCTAACATGCTTAAGTGCCATTGATGATAATGCTAAGTTGTGGCACAAACGATTGAGGCATGCAAGTCTTTCTTTGCTGATCAAGTTGGTCTTGGAGGACCTGGTTCATGGGCTGAAGCAGTCAACACTACTTGTTACTTGGTTAATAGGTGCATGATCAGGTCCCTTCTCGAGAAGACTATCTGTGAACTGCTCAATGGGATAAACCCCAAACTGACTTACTTGAGAGCCTTTGGATGCAAATGTTTTATTCTTAAAATGGTGGCGAAGGGTCACATAACAAAGAAGATGAAGATACAGAATTTACAAATGCTCCTGGTGAAGCTATAGATATTGTAAATGGAAAGACTAATTTGATGAGTCATGTCAAGCAGAGTGATGAAGAATATGCATTAGAATTTCCAAAAGAAATAGAGGAACCCGGTCCCTGTATTACCTCGATTGACGTTGAACATGAGGTTGTTGATACATCAGGTACTTCTGATGCAGCACAAAGATGTGGAAGTCATAATTTTGTTGATGCCAATGATGTTTCAAATATGGAGGAACATGATCCTTCAAATTCTGAAGTTCAAGTATCCAACTGGAAGCAAAAAAGGTCACATCCCCTTCAAAATGTGATCATACCCTTAGACTCTAGTATTCAACCTAGATCTAAGGCAAGGAACATGTTTGCCTTCTCAAGTTTCTTGTCTCAAATCGAGCCTAAGAACATCAAAAAAGCATTGAAAGATGCTAACTGGATAGTTTCTATGCAAGAAGATCTCCATCGGTGTGAGAGGAACATAGTGTGGCACCTGGTCCCTAGGCCTTTAGACAGAGTAGTGATTGGAACCAGGTGGATGTTCCGAAACAAGCTTGATAAATTTAGAAACACAACAAGAAATAAAGCAAACCTTAAAAGGAATTATGAATAGTCAACAGAAGTACTTCAAGGAGCTTCTGAAAAGATTTGAGATAGAGAATGCTAAGACTATTGATACTCCTATTGCCACTACTACTCGGTTAGACATGGACGAACATGGTTCTCCTGTCAATGAAACTATGTATATAGGTATCATTAGATCTCTTCTGTACATGAATGCTAGCAAACCAGATATTTTTTCTAGTGTTGGGTTGTGTGCTAGGTTCCAATCAAGCCCAAAATAATCTCACTTGAAGGCTGTCAAAGAATTTTTAGGTATCCTAAGAGAAGGCTGGACCTGGTCCTCCTCTATCTTTCAAGAGATCATTTTGACTTGGTGGGATATGCTGATGCTGATCATATTGGATATCTGGTGGATAGAAAGAGCACATCTGAAATGTCACATTTTCTGGGGCCATGCTTGATCTCATGGGGTACAAAGAAACAAAACTTTGTAGCTCTTTCTACTGTTGCTTCAACATATGTGGATGTTGCTGCTTGTAAAGCTCAACTACTATGGATCAAGTAATAATTAAAAGATTTGAGTGTGTTTACAGATTGTGCATCATTGTTGTGTGATTATACAAGTGCTCTAAACATGGCAAAGAACTTGGTACAGCTCAAGAGGACAAAGCACATTGATGTGCGACATCACTTTTTTAGGGACAAGTTGAAAAAGAACTTATTTGTATGAAGCTTTGCAAGAAGGAGAATCAGGTAGCAGATATCTTCAGAGAAGAGAATACCTTGAAAGAAATCGTCTGGAGTTGGAGTTGATCAAGTTCAACTAAGGACCCGGTCCCTCGATAATTAGCTATGCAAAGAAAGAAAGGTACAATGCTAAAAAGTATTTTTCTAGCAGCATCTAACCCAATTTTATACCATTCAAGGTATACATACATGGCAGTTTTAGAAGAAAACATGTATGAGTGACATTGCACTTCTAGGAGTTTTTCCTCAAAGTTTCAAAAACCATTAAGGAATATAGTTCCTTTGACTCGGGTTAGTGGTCTCTTCAATACTTATATGCTTTTTTAAACTGCTGAAGTGTCATGTCATTAATTTATTCCTAACTCTCTCCTAATTTTTGAAGTCCAAAATGTTAAACCTTTTCTGAACTAACTTTTTGCCCCAAAAAAACCATTTTCTTCTCTCACACCCAATCAAAACTAATTCTTTTCTTATAAACCATAATCAACTTTGTCTCAAAAAGAATCCCTCTCTCCAAATATGCCAAAAGTGAACCCAACTTTGTCACCTTACAAAATCCTAACTCCATCTAAATCAAAACCCAAGACATCTTTGTTAGATTTTTATAGACTTTAACTGAAAGGGAACAGGGTATATATAATATTCTAAGAGTGAGGCTGAAATTGTTGTTGGGTTTGTAAAAGCCTTGAAGGATGGATGAATTGGTTAATGTGCTAGAGTGGGAACTAAATGAGGGACCTGATCCCTCTAGTCCTTCTCAGGATATTAATTCTGATGATGCCTTTTTCTTAGCTTTGTGTTTAAATGAATTTTTGTCCAGTAAAAAGGATTAGTGAAAGGTAGGTTGATTGATGATGATGTGGCGTCTTGTTGATGTGGTGTATGTGGAGGATGAGGAGAATGAAATCTCCACTTGTGATAAAGAACTCAAAGGAGAGAAAAATGAAGAAAAGAAAGTCAGCTAAGAAAGATGCAACAAATGATAAGGGTGAACCGATTGACAAAGAGAAGAGGGATACATGTCAGCTCAGGAAAAGAAAGGGTATTGCGAATGAGGAGTCTAGTTCTTAAAGAAGCAAAAGGTTGAGTTATCGGAGTTGGAGAGAAAGGAGACTCTGAAGTTTCAAAATGTGCTATTGGGCAGAGTGTTTGACTCTAATATTGCTAAAAATGGAGGAACTTCTTGACAGTGTTGAGTTCCAAAAATAGAATCACTTCTTTGTTCCTCCAAGTCCCAAAGTTTATAAAAAAGTAAAAATTTCTATGCAATTTTTTCTGTTACTAATGAAGATACTCTGATGTTGTATGTGAATAGGACTGGGGTTGTCCTTGATGAGATAAAGCTTGATTGTATTCATGGTGTTCTAACTGATGGTTCAGCTCGCCAACAGAGGTAGAGAACCGGGTCCCGTGGCAGAATAGAGTGCTCAGTTGAAGGGTGAGAATGAAAGATGGAGTAAACAGGTGGAGTACCTAAGAGAGCATATGATCATCGATCAGAGCACTGTGAATGAACGAATGGACAAGCTCATCAAGTCCTTAGACCCTTAATTTTCTTCCTGCCCAGTGATCAATTTCTTTCACCCCTTCCAAATTCCCTCAAATTCCTATCTTCTTTTGATCCCTGTGTTTGATGACAGTGGTACTTTAGTTGTTTAAATTTTCATATTCTGTATTTTTGAAATTGTTGTGCTTTTGTTATAATTACTATACTATGGGAAATTACTCTATTTTGTGCAATGATATTCACTTGTTGTTCTTGTTACTCTTTATGTTGTATCGCCCAAGTGGCATGAGTTAATGTTGCTGAACTTTTTTTTGCTTGTGCTTCTTCTGTTGATCTTTTCAATTATGCCAGGCAAGTTCAAGGGGTTCAGATTGATGGTTGTGAAAGGATATTTTGTGTATGCGTGAAAGATTGGTGTAATGGTCTTTTCGCAAGGGGAACATTGCATTGTTGTTGTCATGTTGATTATCGTATGATCCATAGGGGGAGCATGTAAGGAATCGAGTTCTCAAGGGAAATATCAGTCTGATCCATATGGGGAACATGCGGGAATTGATTCTCAGGGGAAATATCAATTATAGCATTGTCATCACCAAAAGGGAGAAAATTGATAAGTTTTGTTATTTTGTATTTTGATGATTTGCCAAACGTTCTCGAGGAACCAGATAGGGACCAGATGTGATCAGTTCCCTTGGCTGTCGTATAGTCAACTCTACAGCTGTAAAAGTTGATGCACTATACCAACTGACAGCAGATATGTTACTTTATATTTTGATGCCAATAAAATATTCTTGAGGAAACAGATAAAGACCAGATGTGAATCAGTTCCCCTGATCGTCGTCCAGTCAACTCTGCAGATGTAAAAGTTGTTGCACTCTACCATCTGGCAGCAGTACAACATCACAGTTGCAGCTTGCCAAGGCCAACCTAAAGGACACTCCCTTGCATTATATTTCATGACCTCACACATATATTATCAACATGAGGTAAGGCGTTTCACTCAACACTTGCAAATCCAAAAATCATATCAAGTGCTAGCCATCACAGCCTTCAAGGGATCTCTCAAGAACAAGGATGCTACCAACCACAACGACCAGATCCAGAGATTGAAGATATCTTAAGTCCTTAGGTTTGTTGAGTCTTTGTCACTTTGTTCTTCACTTATAACCCTACACTACTTTCAAGAAGTGTCTTTGTAGAACAGATTTCAACCATTGTTGGTTTGGTTTCTTGACTAGAAGTCAAGTTTTGTTGCTTTGTAAAAGTTATTGCAAAGGGCTTACAATAGAGTTATTGTAAGGGCTGCAGGATTGAGAGTTTAATTCCTAGATTCCAGTAGGTTGTAATCTGAAGTTTGCTCGGTTTAGTGAATTTGAAATCCTACTAGGATAGGTCATGATTTTTAATCTCTTGAGCAAGGAGTTTTCTACGTAAATATCGTGTGCCTTTTATTTACTGCTTGTTTACTGTGGGAACAGATAGAGAACCTGGTTCCCTATATTATTTGATTTTACTTTCCGCTTATTTACTTTGGGGACGGATAGAGAACCTGGTTCTCTATAGTGTTTGGTGGACTCCTAATTTCTATCAAATTTGTTTTAACCAGAAATCAAAGCTTTGTTAAAGGCATAATAATACTTCGAAGAATTAGCTTATTCGGAGGTAAAATGTCATAGAATCTAACAACATCTGTATTCTTTGAATAATTTTGTGTGTTCTTTCGTTTATTTTATGTATTCATATCAGGCCACGAAGTCCATTTATTATTCCAGAAATCTTTATATCGGACCGAAGTGTCGAACTCCATCCTATGATCCGATATTATGGTTCAGTGTAAGGTATGAGACTTGAGTCTCACATCGGTATTGTAATATACTGATGACGGGTTTATATAGTCTTGGGTTGTCCTTGGGTCGTATCAATGGTATCAGCCACACTCACCGCCTTCTGTGCCCACCGTGCCGTAAATGGTGAAGCTGGTATGGCGATGTTCGTCCTGACGTAGAAAGGTGTAAAGGTGTAGCGTGCAATGTGTTGTGTGGAGTTTATATAGTGTTGGGCTCTCCCACCTCAATAGCTAGCTTTTGGGATGTTATTCTCCGTATGTTGTATCATCCGATGCATATTCATGACAAACTATTTTTGATTGGAAAAATCAATGTAACTCAAAAGAATTCCATGATTCATAAGTATCGTACACAACAGATAATTAAGCCAACACAATTGAATGGCCAATTATCATTAGATCTACATATTAACCTAAACTTAAGGAAAAAAAGGTAGAACAAAATCCAAGAATCTTTGCTATTTACTTGAAGGCTTTTTGATGAATGTAAGTTTCTTAATTTACTAGTTCTAATTAACAACAACAAAAAAAACAAAACAAAAAAGAACATGTCACTACAATAACATGCTCCAATTTCCCATACTGATGAATTTGAATCTTCATCAGCCTGATTTTGAGCAATGTGATTGTATTTGGTCACATTCGAAAGATTGGCCAATAGAAGTATTCTGCTGATCATTTTCATCATTACACCAATCAGGAACTGGTACACCTACTGGAAAATTATCAAGAAATCTCATAATACCCTCATCCACTTGATTAGCCAGCTCTAATGAACCTTCCTTTGTTGTTATCCCTATATATATATATATATGAAGCAATAATTAGAGTTATTCAAGTGCTAAATGAATGAAATATAAAACAGAAAGTATTATCATATGAACCTTGTAAGATTTAAGCTATATATACTCACACACACTAACAATGTAACAAAATTTTATACGATCGGTTTAATTTAACATGGTATATAGTAGGTTACTTACCGTTTGCTACAGGTTATCAATATTGAATGCTTATACATCATAGAGCTACCTTCAATTACCTCTCTAAAGTGGCCTAATTGTATAAATATTATTTGCACTATCGGTGCCTAAAACTTAAACTCGATGGTGTGCTAAAATTATACACTATCAGCGCACAAAAATTAACCTACACAATCAAGCTTAGGAAACGTACAACAATAGGTAACTTTCTGTAATAATCCTAATTTGTAAACCTGAAAAATGTAGCAAAGACCTAATACAATCTATTAAAATAGATTATAGTATGAATATTTTTTATACGGTCAGTGTATATAAATTTAGTCCAACTAACAACAGAGAATTTACCTGAGGATGAGTTGAGAGAGCTAGAGTCTTCAGAGTGCTTAATTGGGGTGGCATCCTCACCACCTTCTTGAGCAAAACTAAATGTTGATTCAGTTAAAATAATATCTTCTGCCTCTTCACTTAATCCATATTCCTCCCACACTAATTTTCCTTTACTAGCCTCATTCTCAATTGGACAATTCTCCTCTATTTTCTCAGCTCTTGTCAATGTCTGAGACTCCTCTAATAAATCTTCCAATAATCCACTGTTTCCTCGCGATAATCCAGGATCAACAGCATAATTATCAGCATCATCACTTGATGTTGTATTCATAAAATCACTCGCTGTATGCCTAGAACATATTATGGTCTCAGGGATGGACGATTGGACTGTAGGGTTGGTTTGTACGCTCATGCCTGTTAGTGAAAATATAAGTACAGTTGAAAAAATGTATATAAAAGAAAATAATAAATTTTTCAAGTTGAGTTGCGAATTAATTAGTACCTAAGATTAAACCATTTGGGTTCGAGGAAATCCCCGTAAAAGGTCTTGTAGTGGAGCCAAAATTTGGATAATTATGTTGAATTGGTGGCACTGGCATTGAATTAGAGTAGCCCTGACTAAAATTATTTGGCACGGGCGCTACCATCGAAGAAAGTTGTGTATTTCTTATCGATGATGCTAATGTTAAAGAAAGGCTAACCCTAAGATCGCGATAAAGCTTGAGTTGGTTGTTATTGTTTGTAGTTGTGAGATATGGAGAAGGATTATTGAATTGGTATTGATTTGAAATATTACTAGGTTTCATGGTTGAAGGATTGAAGATATCTAAAAGGGAAAGAGGGGGATTATTATCAAATGGTGAAGGGATAGTACCATGTTGTAATTGGTTTTCTCGTTGGTTTAGTTGTGGTTGTATGTCTTGAGGGTATATAGGCAAACCAGCTCTTTGTCTTCTTTTTAGCCTTGTGTTCCAGTAATTCTTGATTTCATTGTCTGTTCTACCTGGCATCTGTTCGTGGAATAAATAAAAAAAAAAAAAAAAAAAAATGAGACAATTTGATACTTAATATAGAACACAAACAATTCTTGATCTTAGTGGCTAGAAACTAACTAAAACCATGTATATGTTGTTGTGAACCCGAGTTTTAGAGTGGGTGTATACATATATATATATTTGAGCTTGATGTGGTGAATTCTGTCGAGCTTAAGCATCTAGTCTTGATTAGTCACTGTGTATTATTATATGTTGAATTTCCTTGACTTTTTGTGTGTTTACTTCTTTAAATATTGATATCTCCGGACTGATTAGAGGCATGCAGATTGTGTCGTAGATGAAGAACTTAAAACAATACTATTTTTATCAAAGAATTAGTAACCTGAGCAGCCATACGAGCCCATTTGTTTCCAAGTTTAGCATGAAGTTCCACAATAATCGTTTCTTCTTCTAAAGAAAATGCACCTTTTTTAAGATTAGGCCTTAAATGATTAGCCCATCTTAACCTACAACTTTTCCCACATCTCATTAATCCTGAATTCCTTTGAACTGCATTCCAATTTCCTTCTCCATTTTTCTTCACATATTCCATTAAAATCGCGTCTTCTACTGCTGTCCATGGACCTTTCTTTAATACTTGCTTTGTCCATCCATTATTTCTTGCTTTCAATCCTCCTCCATCTGGTGCCATTAATCCCCTTTTTTTTTTATCCTGTCCAAAAAAGAGAAGAAAAAAAAGAGGAAAATATTGAATATTATTATTGTTTCAAAGTTTGTGTCATGATATTGCTAGCTAGTTCTTTGTATAAACATTGAAAAGTGATAGAAATTTACAATTCTTTATCTGGGGTTTTCTTCTTTATCTTCAAGAATGAATTTGGATGGAAAAAGAAGCCAAAAAGGCTTTGTTTTTTCTCTCTTCTTTATTTTTTTCTTTTAGTATATATTTGTAGTTTATCTTGTATATAGAGTATAGACAAAGATGGTGAGGGAGAAAATGAGATATGTTTCAATAAGAAATGAAAAAAGCCACTTGGTGAAAATGAGAGAGGGGGGGTGGGGGGAGCAAATGAGAAAGAAAGAAGTGAGGGAGTCCACGAAGAAGTTGGCAAGAATTTATAGGGGTGACCTTATATTTCGTTCCCGAGTTGTAAATTCTATGCTTCACTTATTTTGTGAGGTTTCTTTGTCCACACTTTTCTCTCTTTCTAATTCATGCTTTTCATCACTTCCCTTAATATGGCATTAGCATATCCCAATATTCACATACTCTTATTCAGAGTACATGTTACCTCTCATCAACAATATTCTATTTAACAAGGCTTGAACATATGAAAGAAAATTACCTGATTTTCATTAGTGGGACCTAAACCTAAATTATATATTGTACTCTTTATTTTGTTTTGTTTTGTTTTGTACGAAGATATTTGAATTAATATATGAACTTTCTTATACCATGATGATTAGTAGTAGTCGAAGATTATTTAAGGAATGGTTGAAAAATTAGTTCATATCTAAACGTGAACTCAACTTTATTTTTTCACCATTTCTCACTCAAGAAACTATTGAAAGTCCTTTCCTTTTACCGTAGCTTTCACGGTACGGGGTCGTTTGGTAGGATAAATAATGCATGCATTAGCTTTCTGTATTAATAATACCTTATTTGGTACACTTTTTGAACAAATGCATTAGTTATACACCATATTTGGTATGATATTATGCATAACTAATGCATAGGAAACCATGGTATTAACAATACGATGGACTTTAATGCATGCATTAGCTTAGTTGAAGACAAAATTGCCCTTCAAAATTTATACTTGATTAAAATATGCTATTATATTAATGCAAGTCTGATGTAAAGTTTAATACTGAAATTGTTCCTGCTATTTATATCTATACTCGCCAATCTTCATTGTAAATTTATATTCTACTACTACGTACTGGAATGTACTTGTAATCAACTCATTTTCCTTTTATTTTTTTAATTCATATTTTCTTTGCCTAATAAAATAAAATTATATCCCTAGTAGATAAATAAATGCTTATATTTTCTTTTTTATAAATAAATATTCCGTTCTAATTTTTTTTAAACCTTTTTCATATAGAAATATTCCTCCACGTATATTTCTTTTTAAAAGATAAAGTAATGGACTGGTTATGAAGATATTTTTGTAAACATATAACTTTTTTAGAAATTCTGCATTGCTTTAACATATCAAATCAAAGAATGGATAAGTAATATGTCAGCATAACTAATGCAAGCATAACTAATTAATACCAACATTATTAACACACCCGATTCAGCATTATTTTTATGCACCCTACCAAACGACCCCTTCGGCTCCAAAGACCAGACTGGGATGCATCACGTCAAGGGTATTATCAACCTTTCACCTGCTAATTTACTTCAAACTCTACCCTAGAGCAAAAGGTTCGAAGATGAAAATTCGACATGTTCTTTTTTGGTTGTACGATTCATTCTACAATTAAGGTTTTCAAATTACAATGCTTTAAGATATAAAAAAGCGTGTACACATATTGACTTAAATAGCAAGAAAACGGGGAAAATAGCAACAAAATATAACGAACGAGCTTTCTAATCTAAGTTCGAAACGAATTAATTGTTGACATTCTCAGTGGAGAGATGTGAGACATTTGGAGACGTCTCAAAAAGAAAAACACTTCATATGATTAAATTGCATTGGAAGATGTAACAACTGTATGGTACAGTGTAGTGTAGTTAGGGTAATCTGACGGATAAAGTGATTATATTTAGTAAATCTCGCCAGCTTCTTACAAATCCAAAATATTCTTTTTCAACTGTATTCTTTCTTTTGAAAAATAGCATAAAGGTTATTTTGACCTTTCACTGGATATTTTTATATCAAAATTCTGCCCTTTGATTTCTACTTTTTCTAGAGCGAAAAGCACGAAGATGAAAATTTGACATTTTCTTGTTTGGTTGTACAGTAGTAATTAGCAATATTTTAGTTACTTTCTGCCTTTCTGGCATAAACGAATACACGTTCGGTTGAACTTCGGGAAACAAATTTGGAGTACAATCCTCAGTCCCGTATCAATAAAATCTGAGATGACCAAAGGCAGCTTACTAACAATGTAATTAAATTACGATTACTAACATTACCTTAGCTTTTGCTCAGCCTCCGTGTCCCGCCCCAAGAAACCATCTTTCTCTTTCCTTTTGATGGATAAAAGGAAAGAAAAGAGCAATCCAGTTCTTGCAATTGCTACCAGGATGAATTCAGCACGGTTTCCATAAACACGAGTATACACATAAATTGTTGATGTCAGCTCCAGACAAGATTCAAGGTATGTTGAAACGCTTGATCCTAAGGCAGGCATACCTCCAGAGAGTATAATATCCAGTCTCTCCTATCCTCTGAAGATAGAAGTGGATTGCGAACACAGGAAATAAATTGAACCTAGCTAATTGTAAGCAGCTAAGGATGAGGCCTCTATCTTCTCATGTTGCTGTAATGCTAGCCTTCTATTTAAGGAACGACGGAAAACTCTCACTTACATTGTGCTGATTCACTGTGTTAGATATGACACTGCCCCACAAAGACTTTTGAGAAGTGGTTTTATTGTTTGATTCAAGGCCAAATATATCTACATTTACGCTGTTACTTCTCAGCTCATGCATCATCTCATGCAACAACTTTCTGAATCGAGCAATGTGATGTAACTCACCTTGCTGATTCAAAATCTTAGGATAAACTGATTTTGGTGATAGGCCTGGGATTTTGTGGACTACAATATCCACTATCCGCTCACGTGGTTTTGAAGTTTTCCAGAGAACACGCCCACATGCATATCAGCACATCAAGGGGATAAATTGATGGTTTCTGGGTGAAGATGATGCGGTTGTGCAGTAGCAGGCTTTAGTCTTTTGAGAAGCAACCATGCATCAGAGGCAGGACACCCCTGGTTCATTTCAATAGCAACTGGAATTGGGGATTCTTCGTTCAACTGTACAAGCATTGTTCCCTGCAAGGCACATATTGCCCAAAACATTCACATGCACGGAGCATATTTGCTATGTGAAGTACTAATTTTAAAAGATAATAATCCTTCAGCAGGAGAACAGCTTGTGCGCCAATAACAATCAAGCTATTAATCATAGAAATAATCATTTATCTTTTTTACAAATAATTGTACAAAAGATTTATTTAAGAAAGGTATTATAGGTTGGGGTTGACCACGCATAGTTTATTGATCAATGTTATATATTTAATACATGCATTGTCCGGCCATTTAAGAAAATCTATCCTTGGGTGTTTTTTCCTTTAGGCTTAGAGATGATCAAAAAAACACTTTCTACTGTGTTATCTACATTTAAGGCTAGGGTGAATTTTTATATAATAAACCAATACGGCTTAGAACATTCATATGGACTTCTATTAAGAAAAATCCCTTCACAAATAGCAGGGAAATACCTCAAAATTAACCAAGAATTTCTGAAAGCGTTTCAGTGTCTCCTTCATGTCACTGATTCGTTTGCCATCTGAAGAATCAAGAGCAGCAGTTACCTCTGCAGGAGAAAAACCTATTTCTTTCCGCACAACCTGAAGCACCAAAATTTAAACAATGATCAGATTCTAACAGTCAGCAGATCCAATCTTCAGTAACTTACATCATGATCAATAAGGATCTCAGAGATGAGGCTGCCATCATCAACATAAGCCCGAAGCTCGTATTTACTCCTCTTTCTATACTGAAAGCCCTTCACACCAGTGAGAAAGCACTGCAGATTTAAGCCAAATCTCAGTTTCTAATTAGCCATGACAGATAATTATACCTAAAAATGACAAGCAACATTCAATGTTTTTACATCGCCGGAGGCAAAACATAATATTCAAACTGCCTCAATTGCAATGGCTAAATTACTAACTATATATGCAAAGGAAGTCAAGACGAGGCACAATAGAAATGAACCAAATACACGTAAAAATACCATGCTAGAAAGAGGAATGCTGCCGAGGGTCTTCAGAAACAGCCTCCCTATCCTAACAAGGTTGCATACCCACTACCCTTCTCAGACCCTACCTTGTGGAATTACACTGGGTCTATTGTTGTTGTTGTTGCTAGAAAGAGGAATGCCATAAACAGGTTTTCCTTGATAGATTGCCATTGGCTTAAGAAAAAATATATTCCGACTTAAGCTATTGTAATAGACGATTGACTCATTCCAGGACCAAGAGCACCCCAAGGATTGCATGTTAAGGAGCTACAGGATTTTCAAGAAGTGGTTAGAAAGTGTTTGGAGAGCCATTTAAGCATTCTTGCAAAGAATACCATGTTTGGAGGCTCAAGGATTGCATGGAACAAGATGAGGAGAACACTGCTTAAAAATTGGAGTTGACGCACCGCATTGGCCTAAAGATTTGGCCCAGCATCTCGCACTAGAACATGAAAATTTCCTGGAGACTTGTCTTTTAGAGTAGCTTTTGACATATTGTGAGTTTGATAAAGACCTCTGAGAGGTTGAAAATCTCTTTGTTCAGGTTGAACTCTGGAACTTTCAAGCTTGATTCTTGACGGCAATTCTTTGTTCATTTAATCCTTATATCTTTGATTATTTGTTATTGTTCTTTGGGGATGATAGATTTCATACAAAAATTGTTACCATAGACGCTCAGTAAGGTTTGAGATTCTTTCCGTTCTTCAATTCTTGTTTGAATTTCTATCTTGCTATTTTCAATAAACTAATTTATATGTAGTAAAAAAATTAAAGGCTCAATTTAATATAAGAAATTTTTACCTTTTGGTACAAAAATATCATAAGAGTGGTGTTTAAATGAAGGGCAACAAAGTCACTTAGCTTTTAATGATATTTTGGTCTTTTAACTTTGTACTTTGGCCTTCACACTTATAATATAGTATGATGAATATTCCGAATGTGTGTATCCCAAATCAGTTTAGACAAATTACATCCAAGTGAAAAAGGCTTAGTTGCTTAAAGTAAGATAGAAGGGACACAACGAATTTTCTGAACAGCAACAACAGAGAAGTTGATACCAAGAGGGATAACACAAAATACCTTAATTTTTCCTGTAACGGTGGAAGCACTGCCATTCATACCAGCCTGCTTAGCAGACAGACTAGCTAAGTAAGTGAAAGGGTTTTCATTGTCTCCAGAAAGTATAATTGGATGTTCCAACTCATCAACCAAATCAGGCTCAGTATCAACATTATGGCCCGTGAGAGAGACAGGAACACTTTCTCTGTTCCTACCACTGGCAGGTGCGGCAGGGCCATTTCTACCATCTGAAAGAAATTCCTCCACTTCCATGGGGGAAGAAGACAAAAGGATAGGTTCATTATGTACCCTTCTAATTGGAACATCAATGTCTTCAGTGGCCATGTCAACCATAGGAATATCCTCAGCATGACTAGCTGCATCAGATGAAAAGCTAGGCCCAGTATCCTTCATATTGAAGGGGACAGAAACAGCTGCAGTAGATGGAAAATTAGGTTCAGCATCTCTCCTGTTAACAGGAGTGGTAATCGTCGCCGCAGATGGTAGCCCAGGTTCCGCATTTTCCCTATAAATGGCACGAATTTCTTCTGCTGCAGAAGTAGCAATGCCAGACATTGTTCCTGCAACCCCATCAAAGCGAAAGTTTAAAAGATAGGTAGGTCTGCTATTACAGTACAAGTCCTATAAAGTTAGAAGTGAAACAGCTTGATACCCTCTCCTCTTGTTCGGCATAATTTCTACCGCACCTTAAACAGGGAAACATTTAATCTACTAAATGTCCAAATCAAGTCATATCATATCTTACTTTCTCCTACAGCACCCATTTACCAACAACCAACATGTGTTTACAGAGGCACCTACAGACTCCCCCTCCCCCCAAACAAACCCACACATGCACCTGCCAAAAAAAAAAAGAAACAAACAAACATACTCCCTCCGTTTCAATTTATATAACATACTTTGACTCGGACTTCCAAAACATGTGGTCTTTAAAGCATAAAGGGTAAAAGTTTTGTGTGGCCATAATATTAGTGTGGCTATAAAGCTTCTTATTAAAGGTAAACAAGGTAAAATGAGAAGTTTAAAATTAAATTAATTTCAAATATAAAAATATGTCATTCTTTTTTGGAGCGGACTAGGAAAGTGTGTTAGACATAATGGAACGGAGGGAGTATATAATAATGAGTAAACTCTCACCTAAAGGATTTGTCAAGATACAAGTAGCACCCGAATTCTTTTCTCTTTCCTTTTATACATGGGAATAAAAATTACATGGCCTTAATTCTTTAAACTTATCAACAAAGACGAGAAAAACCAATTAATAACAACAGAGATGTGTTCACATGGATGTGATAGGCGGAAACTGACCCCAGTTAGTCTATCAACTATGCCTCCATCCAAATTAACTAGGCTGGTTATAACAATCATCTATATCCACTCCGCTTTTATTCGGGCCCATTACATCCAATAATAAATGATTTGTCTTTTCAGCCTGGCCACAGTGGTAATATGAATAGTCCAGTCCAGTTTAAGCAGTTGCCAACTTTACCACTTGGAGAACAGCACTGAAGAGGATTAGAGTATGGTATTTGGCAAATTTGCTCAAAGAATCAAGAGAAGCTGCCGTTTGACACATGACTAATTTTCTGGTCATAACTTTGTTCTCAAAATTGTTCATCTTTGGTTGTGAACATGGAACAAACAAGCTTTACAAATAGCTTGTAACATCATTAGCAAAAACATATAACTCATTCTTCTAAAATCAATTCCTCTGCTCAAACAGATAGAACGCTACCCATCTTTAGTCGGCAAAATTACGCTCCAAATGGACCAAACAAGGGTCATTACCATTCACCACAAGATGATGTAAGAGGTTATCTAGAACTTATTCCAAATTTCAATATGTACGGCAAATCTTTCATGTTGTGGCACCACCTTAGCTATATCATTGTGGAATTAAATCTTCAGCAGATTAACACTCAAACGATGGGGGGAAACCCAAAAACTAAAGCTTCAAACACAAGTTTGTGCAGAGAGAAGCAATCGGAATAAATATCAGCTTTTCTCTGATCCTAAAAGTCAGAAGACCAGCTTAACTATAAAAGCCAAAGTAGCACACCGAAATGTTTTTCCACTTTAAAAGCAACACTAAAAACAAACTAAAAAATGCACATGCAGTACATATACCCATATCCTAGAGTAACTGCAAATAAACTTTTTAGGGTAGCAAAGTACCTTGCTGATGAACCTGAAAAGGGATAGTGCTTTCTCTTGAGGCAGTATCAGTGTGCTCTGGAGCAGTAACACCTTCTGGTGGCCAAGCAGCATTAGTAGCTCTAGTTGCCAAAGGAGGAACCACTCCAGTCCTTGTTCTGGCAATGGCCATAGATAGAGTAACTAAATCACCAAAAGCGACCAAGTTGTTTCTTGCATAACACTAATAAAATCATGACATGACTCTTTATCACTCATTTGAGAACCAGAGGTTATAACTGACCAACTATAAAGTCCTTACCAGAAGGTCAAAAATCAAAAGGGATGAGGAAGGGGGAGGTCAAAGAACCACCTAGCTAAGGTACAGAGGAACAGCTCTTCACTTTCACCTATAAGTTAGGACCATCAGAGTCTTTCGTTGACGCTAATTTACATCATAATTTTTAAACCACAAACGAATAGCCCCTGGAAACTATTGACCATCATCATCATCATCATCAACAACAACAACAACTACTACTACTACTACGCCTTAATACAATTCAACTATTGAATCCACATTATCCATTTAATTTGTTTCCAATATTCAATCATTTAGGGTCCTCCACCACTAGCAGCGACCATCAACCTCTGCCATTTAAGTGAACACAGCACTTACCTATGGCATCTAGCAGCACAACCAGAAATTGGTAAATGAGATCCAGACAAAAATTGCTTTCTTGGTCCTTAGACATACCTTTTCCCCCTTGGTGGCTTATTTATTTCATTAACTAACCGCTGTCTTGCTTGTTCTAACTCTTCCACCATCCCACCCAGGACTTCAATTACTTCAGGGACCAACATCAGAAGTCCATGCCTAACATGAACATTACAGATAGCAACCTGCAAAATGCAGCAGAAATGTATATGAATGTGGAAACAGTTTTTTGACGAATGCTATTCTTCTCAATTCTCATCTTGTAGTAGACTTAAAGCTACTCCACAAACAAGCTAATAAACAACATGGTATTCCTCAGATATACCTTCAACCCTGAAGGAGCCAGAATATCAAGATCTTTTATAGGCCTGTACTCCATCCCAAACACACGCTGAATGCCATCAGTCATGGACAATTTCAGACACCTCTTTATTCCAGTAGCTGCTTTCTGGTACCTATCTCGAAGAGGACAACTGATATTCACAATCTCATCTACCTTGAGGGCAAGGGGATGCAACACAGGAATAGTCAGAGTCACATTAAAGGTATAATTTATCCAAAACTACGGAAGCTTCTGGTGTCATATTTAACTATCAAGAGAGTCCTTTGCAAAATGGAAATAGTAAACAAATGCTGGGAAAGAAATCAATAAGCAAATGCAATTTCATTTCATAACCCATAAACTTCAAGATTTGAACTTTATGGGTTTTAAGTTCGGGATTCTATCACAACTAATTTGAATTACTGGGTTCGAAGTCAAACTATTGATACTAGATTAATGAAAGTTTTTACACATAGAGGGTCCGAATCAAAGATACTGAATTTCGATGAACCCACAAGTAACGCTTAAATGGGCCAAAGATATTTACACAATCAGGTTAAATTACACTAATGGTGTAAAAAATTCATTGCACTAATAGTCAGTATATATAACTTAAACTCTTTCACTATAAGTTTATATGTTTTGTGCATTTACGGTGGAAATAATATTTACACAATCATGTCACTTAAAAGATAATGCAGGTAACTGCATTTCATATCATTGATTATTAACTTATAATAAAAGGTAATTAACTTGCAATAACAGGTTAAATTACACTTATGTGAAAAAATTCATAGCACTTATCATTAGTGTATATAACCTAAACTCTTTTCACTATTACCTGAAGTACAAAAGGTCCTTTAAGATCAACCAAATGCAACTTATGCACATCCCTAGGAAGCATCCCCACGCCACAATAGTTCATATCTGAGTACAAAAACTGCTCGAAACAAAGCTTCGCCTTCGCATTATCATCCAATCGCGTAAACTCTCGAACCGATCCTTCGAGCCCTCTAACACACGATTCTAACCAATCCCTCCGTAATCTTAACCCTAGCCCTTCCAATACCCTACCAATACTACAATTCGCGGCTACAGCAACGGCGGCATCAACAACATCGACGTTTGGTGGCTCGTGGTGGTTAGGTGTAGGGTTTGGGGTACTGGAGGAACTTAGTGTTACGGATTGGAGGCTAGTAGAAGATTCTAGAATTTCCATTTCGATGTTGTTGTTGTTGTTGTTGTTGTTAGGGTTTTCGTTTTCTTCGTTGTTGTTGAGCAGTTGTTGAGGTTCATCGTCTTCTTCATCGGAGGAACAGATGATTTGGAGGCGTCTTCTGCTCATCGTTTTCTGATTCCAACGTCCGAGAAATTTTTCCCTCCAATTTTATGTTTGTGTTTTCAATTGTAGTTGCTTGAAATGGGGTAAAAATAGCACGGGCTAGCCAGTTTTCGGACTGGTTATTCAAAATTATTCTGTGTGTGCCAAGTCGTTGACAAATATTCACTATTTTGCTGCAACAGAGATCGATTCAGTATAATATACTGGAGTTAGGTACACCTTTGTATGAACTTCCATCATATTATGCTGGAACTCTAACACGCGGAAAGTTCCAGCATAATATACTGGAGATTCGAGTACCTGTGTATGAACTTCCACCAGATTATACTGGACCGGAATACTTTGCTGGAACTCCAATATATTATGCTGGAGATCTAGTATACTTATGCTGGAACTCCATTATATTATGATGGAGTTCCGGTATACTTATGCTGGAACTCCATTATAATATGCTGGAGTTCTAGTATACTTATGCTGGAACTCCAATATAATATACTGGAGTATTTCCTGAATTTTGAACAGTGTTTTCGGTCAGATTTATCTTTATATGAAAAGTGACTAAATTTCGATTACTTTTGAAAGTGTGGCTATTTTTGAATGATCACTTATAAATCTGGCTATTTTTAAATTTCTCCGTGAAATGGGATGAGGGAAGCAATTTGGGCTGAAATGGCCTTTTGGTAGTTCTGGCCGGGTTTGTTTAAGAAGGGGGAAGTTCTATGGGTGAAATTCAAAAATAGTCACATTTACAAGTGATAATTGAAAAATAGCCACAATTTTAAAAGTAATCAAATTTTAGCAACTTTTCATGTAAAGATAAATCTGAACGAAAAAATTATTCAAAATCCGGAAGATATTCCAGCATACATTAATATACTGAACTTTCAGCATAATATATTGAACTTCCAGCATAATATACTGGAGTTCCAGCATAATATATTGGTCCAACATATTATGTTGAAAAAAGTCCATATGCATGTGCTCCAATCTCCAGTATATTATGCTGAAACTTTCCGTGTGTTGGAGTTCCAATATGCAGGAAGTTCATACACATGTGCACCAATCTCTGGTAAACTTTCTGTATTGCAGCAAAATAGTGGCTATTTTTCAATAACTTTGCAAGGCGTTGGTTATTTATTAATTACCAGTCCGAAAACTGACTAGCCCGTTCTATTTTCACAAGTTTCATAACTAAGCAGTGATAAACAAAATATCATTATAAAATAATATAAATGTTAGACAATGATGTAGCCAAATAATCTAGGGGAGAGAGAGGGAGGGATTTTATTTCTCTTAATATTTATTACTTAATAAACTGTTTTGGCTCATTATTTACAGAAGAAGGGAAGCAATTGTGGGGCTTTTCAGAAAGTTTGTAATGACCCGGTCGGTCGTTTCGAGAGTTGTAGTCATATTCCCCATTTTTTGCTCATTTTTGTGCTTTACTGTTGTTTTATGACATATCAGGTTAGTTGGTTCAGGTCTGGAGAGAATTCAGAGTGGGTGGAGATACTTAGTCTCTTAATTGAAAGCTTAAAGTGGAAAAAGCCGACCAGATATCGACTTATGTGTAAACGACCTCGGATTTGAATTTTGATGGTTCTGTTAGCTACATTGGATGATTCTAGACTCAGGAGCGTGGCCGGATTGTGATTTGGATGTCGTAGTAGAATTAGACTTGAAATGGCGAAAGTTTGAAATTTTGAAAAGTTTGATCGGGAGTGGACTTTTTGATATCAGGGTCGGATCGGATTTCCAGAAGTTGGAGTAGGTTGGTGGTTTCATTTATGACTTGTGTGCAAAATTTGAGGTCAATCGGACATGATTTGATAGGTTACGATATCGTTTGAAGAATTTGGAAATTTCAAAGTTCATTAGGCTTGAATTCGTGTGTAAATCGTATTTTTGATGGTGTTTGAGGTGATTTCAGGGTTTATTTAAGTTTGTATCGTGATTTAGAACTTGTTGGTATGTTTGGTTGAGGTCCCAGGGGCCTCGGGTTGATTCGGGTGGTTAATGGACTTGGTTTTGAGTTGGTGAAACAACTGAAGTTTTGCTACTACTGCCAAAAACTTGTTGGTTCCCCAAGTACACGCAAGTATATGTGATCGTCAAGTAATAAAGTAACTCATAAGTCAGATGTCGAACCCACAGAGACTTAGATCAATCGTTAACTAAGCAAACTAAAATTAATTTATTGTCCAAGATGATCAAAAGTTTAACTTTTCTATTACTGTTACTATTGCAAAATTTAAACACGTAACCACGGAAGATATAGATTCCAGGGTTGTAGTCGGTTTATCAATCATATAGAGTTCGTACTTACACCTGTTAATCCAGATTATCTATGATTGCTAGTTGACCGGATCATTTATATAAATAACATGTTCCCACAATACTATCCGTTTATCTATAATATACCAACCATATATTCCTATGGTCTTGAATCTATCATGAACTAATATAATACGCTATTCAACTAAGCAAGAATGTTAGGTATATTCATATCCTAATCGCGAAATCTTTTCCCGAGCCACGGGTTCAGAAACAAGCTCTCTCCAATTCTACTCTAATCTAAACACAGCTTTCTCAAGCATAGCATAGATAGTAAATAGAACTCAACTGATGGCCAAACAATTAAGCAATTATGCACAGAATTAGAGAAACAACCAAAGATGATAACTCGAATTAACGGTAATATAATTAATAAACTTCAATATTCATGATAACCACAACTGTAGAACGTGATGTTTAGCCATTCATGGACATGGTAGCAAACCAACAAGTCATCAAAAGAAATGTAAAGAATGCTAAGTTTGATGGAAGAAAGATGGAATCTGATGAATTCCGGCCTTCATGGAAGCTCCGTGCTCTCCCTAGGTCTAAAATCGGTCTCCCCTCTAATCCCCCTTTAAAAATGGTGTTTAATGACTATTTATATGTGTAGGTTAAAAGCTTAGGCGAAATAATCAAGTCCAAAACGAAAGAGGAGACAAAATAGACTTAAAACCCGGACCATGCGTCGCTACACGAAACGCGCAAAGCACCTCGCGTCAACCCTTCATTATGTCTTCAATCATCAAATGATGGCATCATATTATTTCCCATCATCAAATAATCACAAGCCATTCTTGTAGTGCATAAAATACATATAAAATCTCTACTTTTCTCCCAATTTCGTCTTCAACGTACCTACACATAAAATAGACTCAATTAAGTACAAATATAGTATTAGTTTAGTATTCAAGCACCTAAATGTATGGTAAGTAATGCACTAAAAATATAGAATTATAGCCAAACATCATTACCCCACACTTAAACGTTGATTGTCCTCGAATCAACTAACAATTCACACTATCCTTGAGTACTTTATATTTACACAATCGAGGCACACTACACCAATGACCATGGTTGATAGCAACAATTAAAATCTAGCATATACAATCACGTACACTTCTCTTTTCTTATGCCATACTTCAAAACATTCACAAGAAAGACAACATGCTCCTAACAATCCTAACTTCAAAACCCAACTCAATATCACAATGCACTCATGGCTTGAACACCCAACATTGTTGAGAAGTCTAATAACGTAATCTATCCCTCGTGAAACCATGTGCCCTCACAACAAGAACAAGAGAGTAAGTTGAATTCATATATTCAAATAAAATGCTCAAATATATTTTAAGGACTCATATATATCAAAGAAAATCTCTCACTCTCACAAAAGAAGTCACATGCATGCAATTGGTACCATAGGCTTGCCTATAATGTAAATCTTTACTAATATAGGCTCACTTGATCTAAAATCAATTTGAACTTTTTCATGGTCATAATTTGGACTAAGGGACGGGAAGGATATATTTAGGAATAATGGCTAACCATCCTAAGCACTTTAACACATCAAATAATCAACTGTAAGCGCAAATTCTTCGACCCTAATTTTAATTTCACAACTAAAATCATCCCTAACAACGTTCCCTCTTTTTTTTAAGCACTAATTTAATCCATACCCACTAGCAAGAACAAGATATCAATTTATTCATCTAAAGATTTTTTTTCTTATTTTTTTCTATTTTGCAATTTCCACTAGTGGTGTATTCTTTTACGAAATAAGTGCACCTTTCTTTCTTTTATTGGTTCCACTCAAAGTCACCCCACACTTAGTCCCTTATTACTTCTTTTAGCGCTCATTTCATAATTAAAGTTCTTTAGGAGGTAAAAGGATCAAAACACCGTCAATTAAGAACAAAAAGAATATAGGCTTGTAATATGGGTGCCAAATAAAAGTCTATAGGCTCAAAAGGGTTAACTATGGATAATTTTTATTTATGGTAAGCAATAAGCTCAAAAAGATCAAAGAAAGCCTAAAATCATTTTTCAAACCGAGTATCACCTGAAATTTCGCTTCAACTCACATGTCGGGCAAGTTCTAGACACAAGTACAATACATAGACTACACAAAACACCACACATGGCACATGACTCACTAAGGGCGGTTTCATTCCGACTCTCAAGCTAATGCAAGTATTCACGGAGCCACCAGATATTAATCATTAAGCACAAAGTGAACATAAGTCAAGAAAATGAGACATATGCGTCACAAAACATGCTACCCAAATAACCAAGGCATCTAATGAATTTCAAAACATAGGAAAAATATTACACATGCCAAAGCCTAAATATGCTACCATCAAACAAGTCAAGGCGCCTAGGAATCTCATCTTTCTTCCTCCATTTATTCCATAAATTCTAATCTACTCTAAAAATAAAATAAAAAATAAAAGAAAAAACTACTGCCCGGTTCAAACTACATCCCATGGAAAAGAACCTGTGCACAAAGAAAAACCACGTGGGATTATCACTACCTAAAGGAAACTAAAAGACATATTTTTGAATTTTTTGTTTAGAGTTTAATCCATCAAGAAAATTGTCTAGAAGATTCATCGTCGGGAAAAGTCCAATTTTTCTACCTTTTTTCGATTTTTTTAAATTTTCCATATTTAAAAATAAATAAATTAAGCTACTAAAATACTACACAACTACGAAAACTAAAAAAAAGAAGCTAAAATAAAAAATAAGAAGTTAACAGTTTCTAACATACTCCTACTAATTATCTAGAGGAATTCTCCCACCCCACATTTAAAGGAGTGCAGTGTCCCCAATGCACAAATAAAGCAAAACAATTACAATGGTGGGCAAGAAACTCCCTGAAAGGCCAAAGGCCGAAGCAATAGTGGCCCACGAGATACTCAGACTTCCCCCAGGCATGGTCCTTTGTGTTGGCACCCCACACTTAGTTCTCACCATCTAGCTCGCTTTGCACTCTTCCAATTATTTTTCTTCATATGCTTATAATCCTACAAAATCACAACAAACACTACAAAAATAATATAATAAAAATAAAAGAAAGCAGTAAAGTTGGGTTGCCTCCCAAGAAGCGTCTGATTTAACGTCGCGGCACGACTTGAACCACGTTTTGCCTCCACCTCGAACTTATGAATTGAGCTACTAATTGGCTTCAAGATTTTTGTTATGCTCCCTGAGCGGTGAGACAACTTTAATTGGGCCACGCAACCAATATCGCGTTTTACACTTCTTGGCCTTCAGATGAGGTATGTAATTCTGTCTCTCTGGCACGATGAATTCAAGAATGTAGCCACCCCATTCCTCATTCATTGGCGCCTCCAAAGGCTTAGATGACTCGATTTTTTTGTCATCATCCAAATACAATGTTGAAAAATGTATGGAATAAGGACTAATACGCCATAACTCTAGAATTGTATTACTCTTTACATCCTCGTATGTACATACATTAGAGTCTTCAAATATAATATTATCTACTTCCTCATAGGACTCTAGTGTGTTTTCCTCAACATGGACATCATTAATAAAAGTATGGTCGAATGATTGACTCTCCACTTTTAGCTCCTCAATTTGGCGTATAAGCTCCTTTTCAGTTTCACACAACTCAGAACTATTTAGTTGGGCGTTCGACGCATCAACCTTTGCAATCAATTGAGTTCCCAAGTCGTGAATAGCAGTGCCAAATTTTTTGATCTCTTGTCGCAGTTCAACTCTTCCTTCTATTAAATCCTTGATCCCATCTGTAATTTTCTCACGTTGAGCTTCATAAATTTCTAATCTTTCAGCTTGTTCCACCAGCCAAGTTTGACTCATAATCTCCTCTTTTTCAAAATTTTCCTCTTGCTGGTACTCCCTCTCTTAACTCAATTCTTCCATATTGGCCTTCATTATTGTGATTGGTGCCCTCATTCTTTTCATATTTTTTGAATTCATCATGTTGCTCTACTACTTACCTCAGAATATCCCTTATGCATTACATTCTATATCCTGAACTTCATTGCCCCTATCAAACTCACAAATACTGTTAGCAAGATCATAATAAGGGCTCAGAGATGGATGAAAAGAATTAGGACAACCATCTTAATGACCATCTTGACCACCACACATATTACAAATATTCCAGTCAAAGGATTGAGATTGTGCGCACAACTCACTCCCGGGAATATTCTGATAATTTTTCACCAGTGGGGTCCTCCACAATATGGACAAGGATCATTAAAATAAGAATAACCATCATTCGAACAATTTTCATTCCAAGATGCCATGTGAAAGTAAGTAAAATAAAAAAAACTAACTAAATAAGAAAATTTAACTTGAACAAAAATCAATTAAAAGCCTAACTTAGATAAACAATCAATAACTAAGTCCCCGGCAACGGCGCCAAAAACTTGTTGGTTCCCCAAGTACACGTAAGTATACGTGGTCGTCAAGTAATAAAGTGACTCAAAAGTCGGATGTCGAACCCACAGAGACTTAGATCAATCATTAACTAAGCAAACTAAAATAAAGTTATTGTCCAAGATGATCAAAAGTTTAACTTTTCTATTACAACTACTATTGCGAAATTTAAACACGTAACCACGAGAGATATAGATTCCAGGTGGTCGGTTTATCAATCCTATTGAGTTTGTAATTACACCTGTTAATCCAGATTATCTATGATTGCTAGTTGACCGAATCATTTATATAAATAGCATGGTTCCTACAATACTAATCTGTCTATCCATAGTATATCAGCCCAATATCCCTATGGTCTTGAATCTATCATGAACGAATATAATACGGTATTCAACTAAGCAAGACTGTTAGGTATATTCCTATCCTAACGAGCCACGGGTTCAAAAACAAGCTCTCTCCAATTCTACTCTAATCTAAACATGGCTTTCCCAAGCATAGCATAGATAGTAGATAGAACTCAATTGTTGGCCAAACAATTAAGCAATTATGCACAGAATTAGAGAAACAACTAAAGATGATAGCTCAAATTAACGGTAATATAATTAATAAACTTCAATATTCATGACAATCAAACCCTAAAACGTGATGTTTAGCCACTCATAGACATGGCAGCAACACAACAAATCATCAAAAGAAACGTAAAGGTTACTAAGTTTGATGGAAGAAAGATGGAATCTGATGAATTCCGGCCTCCACGACGGCTCCGTGCTCTCCCTAGGTCTAAAATAGGCCCCCTCCAATCCCCCTTTAAAAATGGTGTTTAATGACTATTTATATGTGTAGGATAAAAGCCTAGGCGAAATAACCAAGTCCAAAACCAAAGAGGAGACAAAATAGACTTAAAACCCGGACCATGCGTCGCCACGCAAAATGCGCGAAGCACCTCGCGTCAACACTTCATTATGTCTTCAATCATCAAATCATGACATCATAATATTTCCCATCATCAAATAATCATGAGTCATTCTTGTAGTGCATACAATACACATAAAATCTCTACTTTGCTCCCAATTTCGTCTTCAACGTACCTACACATAAAATAGACTCAATTAAGCACAAATATAGAATAGTTTAGTATTCAAGCACCTAAATGTACGGTAAGTAATGCACTAAAAATACGAAATTATAGTCAAACATCAAACCGCACCTGCAGAGTGGGCACGCACCTGCGGTGCCCTCAGAAATGGGAGAGGAGCCGCAGAAGCGGGCAAGGGGGAATGGCAGTGGTCGCAAGTGCGAGATTTCTTCCGCACCTGCGAGACCATAGAAGCAGCGAAAAGGGCGGAGGATTAGAATTGAATAATTGGAGGAGCGCAGGCTGCTTCCGCAGAAGTGGCTCATGGGCCGCAGAAGCGCCTCCGCAGGTGTGAGCCCAGACGACTTAAGTAGAGTCTGCAGAAGCAGAGATTTAATAGCAGAAGCGGTTCTGCAAGTGCAAAAATATGGCTGCAGGGGGGAAAAGCCTGGGCAGAATGTTTAAAATAAGGGTTCGCGAATTTGGCTTCATTTCGACATTTTGAACTCGAACGTAGGCGATTTTGGAGAGGATTTTCGAAGGATTCTTGAGGTAAGCTTCTTGTACTCGTTTTTTATCAATAATATTGTTTCCCCATTATTATTCCCACCTATATTATGTGGTTATAAGGTGAAATTTGGGGGTTTGAGGCTAGGGATTTGGGGGTTTTAGGTGACGATTTGGTGTTGGATTTTGATAAAAATTATATGGTTGGACTCGTGAGTGAATGGGTTTTCGGGTTTTGTAACTTTTGTCCGATTTTGAGACATGGGCCCGGGGGGCCGGATTTGAGTCGATTTCGGATTTTGGCTTATAATTTCGTATTTTTCTTGCGAAATTAATTCCTTTAGCCCGTATTGATTGTATTGTACTGCTTGTGGCTAGATTATGGATGTTTGGGGGCCGATTCGCGCAGAAAAGGCATATTGGAGTAGAGGTTTGCTCGAATTGAGGTAAGTAACAGTTTTAAATCTGGTCCTAAGGGTATGAAATCCCAGATTTTGTTTTATATTACTTTTTTTGAAGGTGATGCACATGCTAGGTGACGGGTGTGTGGGCGTGCACCGTGTGAATTATGACTTAGACCATTCCGTGAAACCAAAAATTTGAATAAACTTGTTGTTAGCTATATGCTCTTCATGTGTTATAGAAATTAAATTGTGAATCATGTTAGAGACCATGTTTAGGTTATGTGTTAGTACTGCTGGGACCCACAGAGGCCGTGTTACAGGTCGAATTACCTGCTAAATGCTATTTTCGCTCAGTCTCAGTTTTTATTTGCATATCATATCGCATTCTCTATTATCCTTGTTGATACATCATATTATTGATGTATTGGCTGATTTTCCTGATTTCTGAGAGCCCGAGAGACTGGAGAGATTGATTACGATGTGAGGCCGAGGGCCTGAATGTGAGGATATTTATGGGATCGGGTTGCACGTTGCATCATGTTTCATTAATATATGCCATGATTGGCTTGATATAGCGCTTGGGCTGAAGGAGCCCCTTCGAAGTCTGTACACATCCACAGTGAGCGTCGGTACCTATTGAGTATGAGTGCCAAGTGCCGAGTGCTGAGTGAATGTGAGGAATAAGTGGGTGTTAGGAATGAGTGATTGTGAGGTTGGAGTGAATGGGAGGACATAGTGATTGTTGCCCTGAGAGGCTGTACATGATTTCATTGTTGCTGCACATAGTTGCCATATATTAATATCACTGTTTTGGAAAAATTCTGAAAGATACCTTTATCTGGTTTTTACTCTAATTTGGCTTTTGTAACTAATTTGATGAAAGCACGCCTACTTCCCTTGTTGAGACTACTGAAAATGAATTATAACTGTGTAGCTCGTCATTATCTTTCAGTTCCTTATTTATTATTTTTACTTAATGAGTTGGTTGTACTTACGCTACACCCTGCACTTCGTGTTCATATCCAGGAGTTTTTGGACGCGGAGAGTGTTGATATTTCGCGTAGCTGACCATTGGAGACATCGAGGTAGCTTCCTGGCGTTCGCAGTCCTTGTTTCTCCTTCCTTATTCAGTCTTTCGTTGTATTTGGATCCAAGCTATTATAGTCGTTTCATTTCTGGACTGACTATGTATAGATGCTCATGGCTTAGTGACACCCAGATATTGGGAGCTATTTTTCGCACTTATGTTTTGGGTTTTACCCCTGTTTATGGAAACTCTGCTTAATTTAAATGTTTTGAATTACTTTTCTGTTAAATATTAGAAGTGTTTTGGAAATGTCGGCTTGCCTAATACCATCGATAGGTGCCATCATGACATGTTAGGATTTGGGTCGTGACAAGTTGATATCAGAGCCTTGCGGATCGGTATGGAGATGTCTGTACTTATCTTCGAGAGGTTGTCGAACCCTTAGGAAACTTCACATTCTTGAATTCTTGCCATGCGAATCTGTTGAATCTGGTAGCTAAACTTCTGTTGTTCTATTATCTCACAGATGGTGAGGACACATACTATTGGACAAGATAGACAGCGACCAGTACCACCAACTAGGGCCGCGAGAGGTCGAGGTCGCGGTAGAGGTCGTGGTAGGGGAATAGGTGCAGCTCGCACAGCAGCTAGGGCAGCACCTGCAGATCCACCAGTTTCCCCAGTTCAGGAGCAGGTTCTAGTTGTGGATGAGCCTGTGTGACTAGCTCAGGCACCACTCGTGCCCATTGTGATTCCAGGCCTTCAGGAGGCCTAAGCTCATATTCTGACCGTGAACCAGTCTTGCTCAGGCGGTCTTCGTTCCGGCCGCAGCGACCACTTATCAGGCCGGGGAGATGCTCAGACTCCCACCGCCCGCACACCATAGCAAGTGGTACAGGGACTCCAGACATCGGGGGCACTACCAGCCCAGCCGGTTGCAGTTTCTCAGGCCTATGTGGTTCCTGTTATGTCCGGAGCAACGAAGAATGGAGAGTTTTGGGAGACTCCAGCCTCTATCTTTCAGTAGTATAGTGGCAGAGGATGCTCAGGATTTCTTGGACAAGTGTCAGATGATTCTCCGTACAACATGTATTCTGGAGACCAGTGGGAACTCGTTCACTACTTTTCAGTTCTTTGGGGCTGCCTTCAGTTGGTGTGAGGCTTATGAGAGGCGTAGGTCGGTCGGCACATCACCCCTTATATGGCAGGAGTTCTCCGTTCTCTTCCTGGAGAAGTTCGTGCCTCAGTCTCGCAGATATAAGCTGCGCAGGCAGTTTGAGCAGCTTCGTCAGGGTGATATGTCTGCGACACAGTTCGAAATGAGGTTTTCTGAGTTGGCCCATCATGTAGTCTGGTTGGTTCCCACAGATAGGGAGGGGATCAATATGTTTATTGATGGCCTCATATTTCAGCTGCGGTTGTTTATGACTAGATAGAGGGTGTATGGTGCTACTTTTAATGAGGTTGTCGACATTGCACATCAGATAGAGATGGTCCGTAGCCAGGAGGGGCTTGAGAGGGAGGCCAAGAGGCCTCGTGGACAAGGTGGATTCAGCGATGTTCCTTCTGGGGTTTAGTTCTACCATGACAGGGGTCGTCCTTACAGGTATGCTCAGACGGCTCGCCCAGTACACCATGGTGAATCATCTGGCCGTGGTTCACATAGTTATCAGCAGGGTCACTCATCTCTTAGTGCCCTTCCAGCTCAGAGTTCGTCCTGTGCTCCATCGGGTCAAGTCTCATCTAAGCTAGGTCCTTCTACCAGTTATTCGGTGCTCGGGTCTCCCTTCAGTCCTCACCACCAGCACCAGGGATTTGTTTTGAGTGCGGGGAGTTAAGACATGTGTGGAGGCAGTTTTCTCGTCGTCAGGACGGTCCAACGCAGTAGAGGAGTCAGGCTGCGTCTTCTGCACCAGTAGCTACACCACCCGCTCAGCCAAATCGGGGTGGGGCCTAGTCATCTATAGGTTGCCCTAGAGTGGGAGGCTGATCAGGTGGAGGTCAGGCCCGATTCTATGCTCTTCTCGCCAAACCAGATGCCATTGCTTCAGATGTAGCGATCATGGGTATTGTCTCAGTTTTCCACGGGGATGCCTCTGTATTATTTGACCTTGGTTCCACTTATTCATATGTGTCCTCGTATTTTCCTCATTATCTAGATATCCCGTGTGAGTCTCTAGTTTCATCTGTTCATGTATCTAAGCCGGTGGGCGATGCTATTATTACGGACCGCGTATATTGGTCGTGTGTGGTGACTATTGAGGGTCTGGAGACTAGAGTTGATCTCTTATTGCTTAGTATGGTTGATTTCGATGTGATCTTGGGTATGGACTGGTTGTATCCATGTCATGCTGTTCTGGATTGTCACGCTAAGACCGTGACGTTGGCGATGCCGGGGTTGCCACGGATTGAGTGGCGAGGTTCTCTAGACTATGTTCCTAGTAGAGTGATTTCATACTTGAAGGCTCAACGGATGGTTGAGAAGGGTTGTCTATCTTATTTGGCCTTTGTGAGGGATGTTAGTGCAGAGACCCCTACTATTGATTCTGTTTCGGTGGTGCGAGATTTCCTGGATCTGTTTCCTACAGACCTACCAAGCATGCTGCCTAACAGGGATATTGAATTTGGTATTGACTTGGTGTCGGGCACTCAGCCCATTTATATTCCACTGTAACATATGCAACCAACTGAGTTAAAGGAGTTGAAGGAACTCCTTGATAAGGGATTTATTAGGCCTAGTGTGTCACATTGGGGTGCACCCAACATGTTTGTGAAGAAGAAGGATGGTACTATGAGAATGTGCATTGATTATAGGCAGTTGAACAAGGTACAATCAAGAACAAGTATCCTTTGTCGTGCATTGATGATCTATTTGACCAGCTTCAGGGAGCGAGAGCGTTCTCCAAGATTGATTTGAGGTCTGGGTATCACCAGTTGAAGATTCGGGACTCGAATATTCTTAAGACAGTTTTCAGGACCCGTTATGGTCATTATGAGTTCCTTGTGATGTATTTTGGGCTGTCCATCGCCTCAGCAGCGTTCATGCATCTTGAACATTATATTTCAGCCTTATCTTAACGCGTTTGTTATTGTGTTCATTGATGATATCCTAGTGTACTCTCGTATCCAGGAGAAGCATGTCCAGCATTTGAGGGTTGTATTGCAGCGGATAAGGGAGGAGAAACTTTATGCAAAGTTCTCCAAGTGTGAGTTTTGGCTTAGTTCAATGGCGTTCTTGGGGAACGTGGTGTCCAATGAGGGTATTCAGGTGGATCCGAAGAAGATATAGGCGGTTCAAAGTTGGCCTAGACCTTCCTCAGCCACGGAGATTCAGAGCTTTCTTAGCTTGGTTGGTTATTACGGTCGCTTCATGTAGGGATTTTAGTCTATTGCATCGCCCTTGACCAAATTGACCCAAAAGGGTGCTCCTTTCAGGTGGTCGGATGAGTGCTAGGAGAGCATTCAGAAGCTCAAGACTGCTTTGACCACAACTCAAGTTCTAGTTCTACCATCAACTTCTGGTTCTTATACAGTGTATTGTGATGCTTCTCGGATCGATATTGGGTGTGTTATGATGAAGGAGGGTTTAGTGATTGCTTACGCTTCACGCCAATTGAAGCCCTATGAGAAGAACTACCATGTTCATGATTTAGAGGTTGTTGCCATTATTCATCCGTAGAAGATTTAGAGGCACGATCTCTATGGTGTGTCTTGTGAGGTATTTACAAATCATCGAAGCCTCCAATACTTGTTCAAATAGAAGGATCTCAATTTGAGGCAGCGGAGATGGTTGGAGCTGCTAAAGGACTATGACATCACTATTCTGTATCATCTAGGAAATGCCAATGTGGTGGCTGATGCCTTGAGTAGGAAGGCGGTGAGTATGGGTAGTCTTACTTTTCTTCCCGT
Source organism: Nicotiana knightiana (assembly GCA_005239525.1). Taxonomy (NCBI): domain Eukaryota; kingdom Viridiplantae; phylum Streptophyta; class Magnoliopsida; order Solanales; family Solanaceae; genus Nicotiana; species Nicotiana knightiana. Next base: position 20,968 of record ML395623.1, on the reverse strand, counting down.
TTGAGAGAGACCTCTTGCAGTTGATGTTCAGGATTTGGCCAACTGATTCGTGAGATTGGATATATCGGAGTCCAGTCGGGTTCTCCCTTGTGTGGTTTCTCGGTCTTCTTTATTTGATCGCATCAGAGAGCGCCAATTTGATGATCCTTATTTGCTTGTCCTTAAGGATAGAGTTCAGCACGGTAATGCTAGGGATGTGACTATTGCAAATGATATGGTATTAAGGATGCAAGGTCGGATTTGTGTGCCCAATGCGGATGGGCTATGTGAGTTGATTCTTGAGAAGGCCCACAGTTCGCGGTATTCCTTTCATCCGGGTGTCGTGAAGATATATCAAGACTTGAAGCAACACTATTGGTGGAGGAGGATGAAAAAGGAGATAGTTGGGTTTGTAGCTCGGTGCCTTAATTGTTAGCAGGTAAAATATGAGCATTAGAGACCGGGTGTCTTGCTTCAGAGGATAGAGATTCTAGAGTGGAAGTGGGAGTGGATCACCATAGATTTTGTAGTTGGACTCCCATGGACTTCGAGGAAGTTCAATGCTATTTGGGTGACTGTGAATCGGCTGACCAAGTCCGCTCACTTCATTTCAGTGGGTACTACTTATTCTTCAGAGTGATTGGCTGAGATCTACATCAAAGAGATTGTCCGCCTTCATGGTGTACCAGTTTCCATCATTTCAAATAGAGGCACGCAGTTCTGGAAAGCCGTGCAGCGAGAGTTGGGCACTCAGGTGGAGTTGAGTACAACATTCACCCTCAGACGGACGGGCAGTCCGAGTGTACTATTCAGATATTAGAGGATATGCTACGTGCGTGTGTCATTGATTTTGGGGGTTCATGGGACCAGTTTCTGCCACTCGCGGAGTTTACTTACAACAACAGCTATCAGTCGAGCATCCATATGGCCCCGTATGAGGCTTTGTATGGGAGGCGGTGTAGATCTCTAGTGGGTTGGTTTGATCCTGGTGAGGCTAGTCTTTTGGGTACAGACTTGGTTTAGGATACATTGGACAAGGTTAAATTGATTCAGGAGCGGCTTCGCACGGTGCAGTCTAGATAGAAGAGCTATGAGACAGGAAGGTCCGTAATGTGTCTTATATGGTTGGGAGAAGGTTCTGCTGAAGGTTTCACCCATGAAGGGTGTTATACGGTCCGAGAAGAAGGGCAAGTTGAGCCCTCAGTTCATTGGGTCGTTTGAGGTACTTCAGAGGATTTGGGATGTGGCTTACAAGCTTGTCTTGCCACCTAGCTTGTCGAAAGTGCATCCAGTATTTCATGTTTTTATGCTCCGAAAGTATGTTGGTGACACGTCTCATGTTTTGGATTTCAACACGGTTCAGTTGGATGGCTATTTGACTTATGATGTGGAGCCGGTGGCTATTCTGGGTCGTCAGGTTCGGAAGTTGAGGTCAAAGGATATAACTTCTGTAAAGGTGCGGTGGAGAGGTCAGCCGGTTGAGGAGGCTACTTGGGAGACCGAGCGGAAGATTTGGAGTAGATATCCACACCTACTTGAGACTCCAGGTATGTTTATAGACCTGTCGAGGACGAACGTTTGTTTAAGAGGGGGAGGATGTAATAACCCGATCGGTCGTTTCGAGAGTTGTAGCCCCGTTCGCCCTTTTCTGCTCATTTTTGTGATTTATTGTTGTTCTATGACTTATTGGGTTAGTTGGTTCGGGTCTGGAGAGAATTTAGACTGAGTGGAGACACTTAGTCTCCTAATTGAAAGTTTAAGTTGGAAAAAGTCGACCAGATGTCGACTTATATGTAAATGACCTCAGATTTAAATTTTGATGGTTCAGTTAGCTCCTTTGGGTGATTCTGGACTTCGGGGCGTGTCCAACTTGTGATTTGGAGGTCCGTAGTAGAATTAATCTTGAAATGGTGAAAATTGGAATTTTGGAAAGTTTGACGGGGAGTGGACTTTTTGATATCGGGGTTGGATTGGATTTCCGGAAGTTGGAGTAACTTCATGGTGTCATTTATGAATTGTTTGCAAAATTTGAGGTCAATCAGACGTGATTTGATAGGTTTCAACGTCGTTTGTAGAATGTGGAAATTCCAGAGTTCATTAGGCTTGAATCCATTCGTATTATTGATGATGTTTGAGGTGATTTTAGGGTTCGACTATGTTCGTATCATGATTTAGGACTTGTTCTTATGTTTGGTTGAGGTCACTCGGGCCTCAGGTTGATTTCGGGTGGTGAACAGACTTGGTTTTGAGTTGGTGGAACAACTGAAGTTTTGTTGCTACTGGTGTAACCACACCTGCGGAGTGGGCACTGCAGATGCGAGCCCGCAGAAACGGGAGAGGAGCCACAGAAGCGGGCAAGGAGGAGATGGCAGTGGTCGCAGGTGCGAGGTTCCTTCCGCTCCTGCGAGACCGCAGAAGCTGCAGAAAGGGCACAGGAGCGGAGCTGAAGAATTGGAGGAGCGCAGGCTGCTTCCGCAGAAGCGGATCATGGGCCGCAGAAGAGCCTCCACAGGTGCGAGACCCGGAGCGCAGGTGCGAGCCATGCGACTTAAGTGGAGTTTGCAGAAGCGGAGATTTAACCACAGAAGCGGTTCTGCAAGTGCGAAAAATATCGCTGCAGGTGCGAAAGGCCTGGGCAGAATGTTTAAGAATAAGGGTTCGTGAGTTTGGCTTCATTTCAACATTTTGAACTCGGATGTAGGCGATTTTGGAGAGGATTTCGAAGGGATTCTTGAGGTAAGCTTCTTGTACTCGTTTTTTATCAATAATATTGTTTCCCCATTGTTATTCCCACCTAGATTATGTGGTTATAAGGTGAAATTTGGGGGGTTTGAGGCTAGGGATTTGGAGAGTGGATTTGGGGGTTTTAGGTGACGATTTGGTGTTGGATTTTGATAAAAATTATATGGTTGGACTCGTGAGTGAATGGGATTTCGGTTTTTTTTTTACTTTTGTCGGATTTCGAGACGTGGTCCCGGGGGCTGGGTTTGAGTCGATTTGGGATTTTTGCTTATAATTTCGTATTTTTCTTGTGGAATTGATTCCTTTAGTCCGTATTGATTGTATTGTACTGCTTGTGGTTAGATTTTGGACGTTTGGAGGCCGATTCGCGAGGCAAAGGCATATTGGAGTAGAGGTTTGCTCGGATAGAGATAAGTAACAGTTTTAATCTGGTCCCGAGGGTATGAAACCCAATTTTTTTTTATTATATGATTGTTTTGGAGGTGACACACATGCTAGGTGAGGGGCATGTGGGCTTGCACAGTGGGAATTGGTACTTGGTCCATTCCGTGAAATTGAAAAGTTGAATAAAATTGTTGTTAGCTATATGTTCTTCATGTGTTATAGAAATTTGACTGTGAATCATGTTACAGACCATATTTAGTCTATGTGTTGGTACTGCTGGGACCCACAAAGGCCTTGTTAAAGGTCGAATTACCTGCTAAATGCTATTTGTGCTTAGTCTTAGGTTTTATTTGCATATCATATCTCAGCCTCTATGATCCTTGTTGATACATCATATAATTGCTGTTTGGGCTGATTTTCCTGATTTTTGAGAGCCGGAGAGACCGGAGAGATTGATGACGGAGTGAGGCCGAGGGCCTGATTGTGAGGATATTATGGGATGGGGCTGCACGCCACATAATGTTTCATTGATATATGCCATGCTTGACTTGATATAGCGCTTGGGCTGAAGGAGCCCCTCCGGGGTTTGTGCACACCCCTAGTGAGCACATGTACCTACTGAGTGCGAGTGTCGAGTGTCGAGTGAATGTGAGGAATGCATGGTTGTGAGGAATGAATGATTGTGAGGTTGGAGTGAATGGTAGGACTGAGTGATTGTTGCCTTGAGAGGATGTGCATGATTTCATTGTTGTTGCTCATAGTTGCCATATATCACTACTTGGAAAACTTTTGAAAGATACCTTTATCTGGTTTTTATTTGAATTTGGCTTTTGTAACCGATTTGATGAAAGCACGTCTACTTTCCTTGTTGAGACTACTGAAAATGAATTATAACTATGTAACTCGTCACTATCTTTAAGTTCCTTATTTATTATTGTTACTTATTGAGTTGGTTGTACTCACGCTACATGATGTCGCCCAAATTCACACCACTAATTGGGATTGTGAAGGGATCGATGCAATTATAATTACCCAACGTGAGTCGGGGTCGATTCCACAGAGAGCTTATGTTGGATTAGGTATATATCTAGATTAAGTGTATGACGTGCCCTAAATTGGATTTCCACGTGATTAGTTGTTTCTTTCTAACTCTAAGTGTATACTATTGCTTGTAAATGAAAAGCTAAGGAACGATATTTTTGTGTTGGTGTTTTTCAAATTGATAAAAGATCTAGGGTCGTGACTTCCACCTTGGTTACCTAACGGATTATGGACTTTAGGGAAAGTTCAATTGATCGGGATGTAATATAGCCAATCACACACAATTACCCACTCTATACCTCTCGGTAGTTTGAGTGATTTTTGCCCAATTTGGCTTTGGGTAATTCACAAAACTAGTGATAGATACTCAAGTCGGGTCTTACTATCTCTAGATTTGACCCTTTAATTGGGGCTATCGATTTCTTGAGTTCACCCCAATTCCTTGTTAGCCAAGTTTTCCTAGACTTAGTCTCTCTTTCTCAAGTAGAGACTAGGTCAATTAGGCATGAATCAATGTTTGCAACCATTAATTCTTAAATTCAAGCAAGAACTAGGCTAAATATCACTTAGCCAATCTCAAACAAGTCCTAAATTATTAAACACCCATTAGGCACCACACTAGGGTTGGGTCACAATCCTAGCTAAGAAATTAGCTCCTCATGGATAAAATTGAAGAAACTAGAGAAGAAAGTAAGATTAAACTCATAATATATGATTAAGGGAAGAAAATCTAATGTTAAAATGATAAAATATTACAAAGTTACCCAAAAAAGTAAAGGAAAAACGACTATATATTCTCAGTTGTTCCAACTTAGCCTAAAATTGACAAAAAGATCTATCTATATCCAGCTAAAATTATCGAACAAAATTGCCCCTGCGGAGGTTGTGCGGCCGCACAATTCTGTGTGCGGTCTGCACTTTGAAGCTGACTTAACAGGATGGCCGTCCGCGGCCGCATCATTCTGGGGTGCGGCCACACTTCTTCTGATTTTGCGGACCACACATTTCTAAGTGTGGCCGCACTCTTGGACTTGAGTTGGGCATGGGCAATTTCTACGGACCGCACATTTATGAGTGCGACCGCACTTTAGCATTTTGTGGCTGCATAATAATAGTGCGGTCCGCACTTCTTCAGGCCCCCAAAACACCATCTCTCTGAACCTTGTCTTCTACGGCCACACAATAATTGTGCGGTCTGCACTTTATGAAGGAATTTTGACAGTGGCTCTTCATAGTCTGCGGCCACACACAGTATTGTGCGGTCCGCACTTCACTCTTTTTTGCTTTGTTTTGGTCCTTGTCCAATTTTACTCCTTCTTGAGTTGATTTTCACCTCTTTGGCTCATTTCCCTATATTCTTGCAAGAAAGCACATTTCATTAGTTTTCAGGAATACCTTTAAGCATTTTTGGAAAACGAAAGTAAAAGAGTGCTAATAAGTGGTCAAGATCACTACTTATAAACTCCCCCAAACTTAAGCTTTTTCTTGTCCTCAAGAAATTAAGGTAATTCCCACCTCCACTAGAAAAGAGCTATTTCAGCTGGCTTAAGTTGAATCAAACACACATCAATTGGGACCAACAATTACCCACACACTCATGAATCATCAACAAGTCTATGATTTGAATGTTAAAGCACAAATAGCTCTAATGTGACGTTTGAGAATCAAGAGTTACTTTATTCATCAAGGAAGTTCGCACTTTCATGAAGGTCACTGTGGATCCCAAACTCCTCCTCCTATACTCTCCGGAAGCTCATCTCACTCACGAATATAGCACTCAATTCAATGACTTGAGAAAGGTTCGCTCATCACTCTTAAAAGAATGTCACAAGTCCGGCTCTAAGTACCATATGCTTGTCCCTTATGTAGATCACCACTAATGTAATCTTACTCGGCTTAAAATCACGTAGGGATTTATCGTCATGTAATGAAGGCTTTTGAAAGGAGGAAAATATTGGAACGGAACTGGTTCATCTTTCCTGTAGCACTCCATTTTCTCTTTTTGGATCATACTTTGCCGACTCTTTGAGTCATTTTATTTTTCCTTAGGGGAACTAGAGAGACTTGACCTCACTCTTTCTTGATCATGCTATTCATACTCTCCTTCTTTGTTTTCTCCATGCTTTGCACTTTTGCTTTCTTTTGAATCTTTTCAACCCTGTCACATTATTCACTTTCTTTTTGTGTTTTTCTTTTGTTCTTCCTTTTTTTTTCTTTGCCTTTCCTCATCTTCATTTCTTTTCTCTTTTTGTGCCTTTATACCATCTTCAAACTCCTCGTCTCTCCCCCAAACTTATGTTTTCGCCATTTGTTTCACATGAGTGCTAAAGAAATCTCGGTTCCAAAGAGGGTCATTATAAAACGGGTAAAGGCTTATAGCGTGGTTATCGAATAAAAGAGGCTTTAGGCTCAAAAGGGTTGACTAGGAATAATATCATTGGTGGGCCATAGAAGGTTTCAAAATGGGTTAAGGAGAGTCTACAATCACTTCTCAAGCCAAGCTAACTTAGAATTTTGCCTAGAAACACATTCGGGGAAAGTTCTAGACCATTCGCACGGGCACTTGGACTTGTAACAAAATACCTCACCTCTCACACGAGCGGATTGTTAAAGAGAATAGAGTCAAAGGTCCACAACAACCGCATTTAAGATTGAAAATTGCTAATGGTTCAACTAAAACACCCGATGATTGTCTAAGTCAACACAAGAATCATAAGGTAACTAACTAGAGTCATTTGTTTCCAAAAACTTGTTCTTAACCATAAACGCGTAGTTAAGTGTGTTGGTACCAAGTGAATCATGCTTGACCCTTATTTATTCATTAATACTACTATTTCTACCTAAACATAAAAAACGGACTCGATCCCTTAAGAAGGTTGTCACGCCATCCATCATTGGGAAGAGCCATCCGGTTCACATAAAACCCACCTTTGGAAAGAACCATGGCATTAAGAAAACCAAAGGCTTATTATTCACTTAGACATAAAAAGAAGCTAATAAATTAAAAAGAATCTATACTATTAAGAAAACAAAATGAAGAAGCTTTGAAATAAACTACTGAAAGTAAGGCAAATGAAAATACAAACCGATGGGAATAAAATATATACAAGAGGGGGGAATATATACATAATGAAAGAGAAAATAAAGATAAAAGAAAAAGAATATTAAAGTTATTACAAGCCAATGTCATCAAATCAAACCAAAATAGACCACCCCCTGAATAAAAATAAGCATTGTACTCAATGCTTAGCAAAATCAAAATAAGGGCGGGTAGAGAGTAAAGAAAACTCCCTATGTGGTCTCAGGGTGACTGGAAGAATCACCACCCTCGGGCTCCTCCAACCGTATCATATCATCTTCTGGTTGGGGAACAACCAGGTGGGCGAACATCTGAAGCATCTCATTGGCAGTGTGGGTAGCAAAATCTGGCTCATCATACTGTCTAGATGGTGCCTCTGTTGATGGTGCTACTGGATCTGCTGGTACTGATGGATTTGTCTCCATCAGTAGGTCAAATGGCAAATCACCCGCTGTTGCAATCTTTGTCACCTCTCTTCTCAATCTCTCCACTGATTTCTTTGAAGCCTGGGATTCCTCATCTTCTTCACTTGCTTGCCCAACTCCTCAATAGCTCCCCATGATCCACCAGTGTATCTATAATGGTTTTCTGGTTCTCCAAAATCTTCTTCAAAGTTTGGTCCACTAATGGAGGAACCTGTGGTACTACTGGAGTAGAGGACTGTGTAGCAACAATACTGGATATGTTAGACAGCTTAGAAGTGGCTGTCTACATCCAGTTGTTGAGGCTCACCTATGTTTGGGAGACTCACAGTGCAGTGAGTGGATAAATGGATGAGGCTGGCACTGGTACTGAAGTTGATGATCTAGAAGATGAAGGTGGTGTGAGTTGTACCATTGGAAGGCATGGGAGCTGTAGATGGCTCAGCAGCAGACTCTGTACCCACCACCGATGTCTCGTCAGACTGACCAACGGTGATAGTGGCCTTACCCTTGAACTTTGGGTTGTCCGCACCCTGTAGGGAGTACCATGAGAAGGGCTTCATGGCCCTCACTTTTGTATCAAATGTCCTTGGCTCCACCTTTGAATCGTTGAAATATTCTGTGAGGGTGTTAGGATACAGGTAGGAGCTTTCACCTTTTCAGACATCTATTGTCATGTTGGCCGACATGATGGAACCCACATTGATTGGGTACCTGGCCACAATAGATGCCACCAAAACTGCTCAGGGGAGTGGGAGATTGTTCTCATTCCTGCTTGGGTCAATACAGCTGCACACAAAGTTCTGCCACCCTTTTGCTTTAAAATTAGGGTGGCCCGAAGGATGGGAAAGCCTGTTGTGATCCATGGTGGTGGTGGTCCTCGAGCAGCTAAAATCTCAGCTAGCTAAAGGTGAGCTGCATCACCCATAGCAAGTTTCTCCAGGTACTGGACTACCTCTACCTCCTCAAAGCCCAGGTAGGTGTTCAGAGTTCTGGGGTGGAATCTGACTTTCAAATTTCTAACCTTTGTTATTTTGGTACCCTTATTTATGTGAGCCACATTGGCATAAAACTCTCGTACCAAGTGCTCATTTGCATCGATGACACTTTGGGTGAACCACATCCACCCTTTTCGCTCCCGGAACTGTCGAAGGACATTTAGATTGTATTTATCCAAATCTTTCATTAAGAATTGTCGCTCAAGTGTGAGAGATCTCTGGGGCTACCACTCTCTGAACCTTGTGAAAGCCGTCAAACTCACAAATCTATCCTCCCATGCTTCCTTCTTCTTCGAATCTCTAGGCCGCCCACTCGAGTGTCACCTCATCTACCATCATCAGGGACATCATCACCATCATCAACTGCAACTGGTGCATGAGGAGTAGGTGTAGAGGAGGGCTTTGCACCCTGGCTACCAGCATCAAAAGCCTCAGAAGAACTTGATGTAGTTGAGGGTTTGTTGCGCAATTGATATCTCCCAGTGGTTTGTGGTGGTTGGGACTGGGCCTTAGGATGTACCTCTATTGAATGACCCTTGGAGGCTTCCCTAGACGGGGCATATGAACTATATTCTGAGGGCTCTGTGGCTCTACCTCTCCCAGTGGTTGGCTTTTTGGCGATGGCTTTTGATTGCACTCCCACTTGGTGAGTACCCTTTCCTCGACCTCGGGAGGGTTCACCTCTCCCTTTAGATGTATCCCCTCTACCACATGATCGAACCATTGTCTGCAACACAAGGCACATAAGTCAGTTAGCTTTCAAAACAATGTAAACAGTTGCATGATTGTTGTAGGAAAATAGTCTACAAAAGAGACAGTGCGGACCGCATAGTTTTGAGTGCGGCCGCAGACTTCCATGTGCGGACCGCACAATTTCAAACTGCGATCGCACATCATGAAGTGCAGATTGCACAATTTTGAGTGTGGCCGCATAATTCCAAGTTGAGAACACTAGTTCTCTGAAGTTCCAAAGTGCGATCACACATAGTTTTCTGCGGCCGCACAATTTTTCTGTGGACCACACAATTTTGGGTGTGGTCCGCACTTTTCATGCAACATTTTTTCCCTAATCTAAAGATCTGCGGACCGCACAATTTTGAGTGCAGATGCACAATTTGAAATTAAGCGGCACTGACTTTAGGTTTTTGCAATTTTTTCACAAATTAGACATGGTATTTGCAAATAAACATGATTAATGATCTACCCAGTCCCCAATGAACACACATGATATACCCCACATGATTTTAAGAAAATATGAACAACATTTGACAACTTAGGCCTACAAACAACTATATTAATCAAGAACAAAAAGTAAGAAAAATGGAAAAAATCTAACATGGATTGAACATACCAGTGATGAAGGAATGCATGTGAGAATCTAGACTTGATGAAATGAATGTGGAGTGTGAACTATTTTGTGGTGCACTGTGTTTTCTTAGGTCTCATGAACTCAAAGATTGTAAAGTGTGAATAGTGTTCAGAGGACCTATTTATAGGTTGACCTAGTCGGTCAAAAACTGAGTTGAGTGTGGCCGCACAATTTTGAGTGTGGTCCGCACTCTTTACCTAGAACTTGCTGAGATTATGCGGTCCTCACAAAAGTGAGTGTGGCCATAGAAATTTGTGCGGTCTGCACATTTTTGTGTGTGGCCGCAGAATGGCCTATTCTCTGCAACTCAAAACTTCAGAGAGTTCACATTTTTGGGTCTCCAGTTACGCGACCGCACAAAGAATTATGCGGCCGTAGACTCCTTTCTGCGGTTGCAATCAGTATTGTGTAGTCCGCACAATAATTGTGCGGTCCGTACTTTGTTCAGCACTTGGCCAAATTTTTCGAACACAATCCTTGCAATACACACTTATTCCTGCAATTCACTTCAAAACCAGATAGCTCAAAACCAAACCTATCTAACAAAGAAGAAAATGAAAAATGGAAAGAAACATTGGTTGCCTCCCAAAAAGCGCCTGATTTAACGTCGCGACACGATGCAGATTACCATCAATCACTTGAAATGAGTTAATGCCACAACGTGGCCATCATCAACTTTGCCAAGATAATGCTTCACCCGATGACCATTGACTCTAAACACTTCATCATTTTTATTTTTCAAGTCCAACGCACCGAAGGATGTCACATGCACAACCTCAAATGGACCACTCCACTTAGACTTCAACTTTCCCGAAAACATACACAACTGAGAATTGAACAGTAGCACAAGATCACCTTCTTTGAACTCTTTGTTTCGGATGTACTTTTCATGGAGGTACTTCATCTTGTCCTTGTATAAGGACGAACTTGTATAAGCATGGTACCAGAATTCATCAAGCTCATTCAATTGTGCCACCCTTAAGTTGGCGGCGACATTCCATTCAAGATTAAGCTTCTTCAATGCCCACATAGCCTTGTGCTCTAGTTCCACCGAAAAGTGGCCTTCCCGAACACTAACCGGTACTGATACATAACAATCGGTGTTTTGTAAGCCGTCCTATAAGCCCAAAGAGCATCATCAAGTTTCTTTAACCAATCCGTCTGATTGACATTCACTGTCTTTGACAAAATACTCTTGATCTCCCAGTTAGAGACTTCCACTTGCCCGCTTGCTTGAGGATGATAGGGGGTCGACACTTTGTGAGTGACACCATACTTTGTGAGTAAGGTATCAAAATCTTTATTGCAAAAGTGCGATCCCCTATTACTAATAATGGTCCTTGGAATACCAAATCTCATGAAGATGTTCTTTTTCAAAAATTCCACCACACTCCGAGCTTCATTGTTGGGTAAAGCCACTGCTTCAACCCACTTTGACACGTAATCCACAACTACCAATATGTAAGTGTTCCCACAAGAGATCACTAACGGACCTATGAAATCAATGCCCCACACATCGAAAGTGTCAATTTCCAAGATGTTGATGAGAGGAATCTCATTTTTCTTAGAAATCCCACCGGCCCTTTGACATTCATCACAACGCTTGACGAGATCACTATCGTCCTTGTAAATAGTAGGCCAATAGAATCCACAACTCAACACTTTTATTATCGTTGTAGCTGCACCATGGTGACCACCATATGGTGAAGAGTGGCAAGCCTCAAGAATTTCCACATGTTCCTCCTCCGGTACACATTGTCGAATCGCATCATCGGTACAAACCCGAAAGAGATATGGCTCATCCCAATAATAGTCAAGGCAATCCCGTTTGAGCTTCTTCCTTTGGTTTGAAGAGAACTCATTCGGTACAATACCACTCACAAGATAATTGGCTAAGTCGGAGAACCATGGCATCCCGGTCATTGAAATGGCTAGAAGTTGCTCGTCGGGGAAGGAATCATTTATCTCAAGGCCGTCATGTGGCCTCCCGTCCTCCTCCAAATGGGACAAGTGGTCCGCCACTTGGTTTTCACTTCCATTTTCGGTCTTGAATCTCGAGATCAAACTCTTGCAATAGCAGCATCCACTGCATTAATCTTGCCTTGGAATTTTTGTTGCACATCAAATACCGGAGCACCGCATGATCCGTGTGGACAATCACCTTTGTACCCATCAAGTACGGGCGGAACTTCTCCATAGCAAAGACAATAGCAAGGAGCTCTTTTTCGGTCACTGTGCAGTTGACTTGGGCATCATTCATGGTCTTACTAGCATAGTAGACCGGATGGAAGATTTTGTTGATACGTTGCCCCAACACTGCTCCAACCACCACATCATTTTCATTACACATGAGCTCGAAAGGCAAGCTCCAATCCGGTGCGGTGATAGTAGGAGTAGTAGTCAATTTGAACTTGAGCAATTCGAATGCCTTCATACAATCCTCGTTGAAATGGAACTTGGCATCCTTCTCCAATAGTTTACACAAGGGGTTTACCACCTTAGAAAAGTCCTTGATGAATCGGCAATAGAACCCCAAATGACCCAAGAAGCTCCTCACTCCCTTCACAGATGTAGGGGGTGGGAGTTTGGAAATCACTTCAATTTTGGCGTTGTCGGCATCAGTACTATGCTTTGAAATTTTTTGGCCGAGGACAATGACTTCCTCGACCATGAAGGGACATTTCTCCCAATTCAAAACCAAGTTTGTTTCCTCACATCTTGCAAATACCTTGTCCAATTTGTACAAGCACTCATAAAAAGAATTCCCGACCATGGAAAAGTAATCCATGAATACCTCAAGAAAGTCCTCCACCATATCGGTGAAGATGGCTATCATACACCATTGAAATGTTGCTGGTGCATTGCATAACCCAAATAACATCTGCGAGAATGTGAAAGTATCATAGGGACAAGTGAAATTAGTCTTCTCTTGGTCCTCCGGAGTAATAAGAATTTGCTTGTATCTGGAATATCCATCAAAGAAATAATAGAAAGCTCGTCCGGCCAACCTATCAAGCATTTGATCAAGAAATGGAAGCAGGAAATAATATTTTCGAGTGACTTTATTGAGCTTCTTATAGTCCATGCACACTCTCCACTCGGTGACCGTTCTTGTAGGGATCAATTCATTCTTATCATTTGTCACCATAGTCATGCCCCTTTCTTTGGGACACATTGCACTGGAGAGGTCCACGAGCTATCGGAAATGGGGTAAACAACCCCGACATCCGACCATTTTATGATCTCCTTCTTCACCACCTCTTGCATTGCTTCATTTAATCTTCTTTGATGTTCAACGGGGGGTTTGTAATCCTCCTACAAAATAATCTTGTGCATGCAAACGGCGGGGCTTATACCTCGAATATCCGCCAATGTCCATCCTATAGATTTCTTCCTCTTTTGGAGCACTGCCAAAGTAGAATCTACCTGCACATTAGTCAAGCAAGAGGAAACAATAACTGGTAAAGTAGAACATGGGCCAAGAAACTCATACCTGAGATATGAAGGCAATGGATTTAACTCTAAAGTGGGAGGCTCCTCGATTGAGGGCTTTGTTGGAGGAGTCTTTCGGTTCTCAAGATCTAAGGTCAATTTTTGGGGTTCATAAATATACGACCCATCCTTTGCAATGCATTTACACATTCCGCATAGCCTTCCTTCTCATCATCATCATCATCATCATCATCATGATTAAGCGATACAGATTCCAAGGTATCATCAACATTTATCACGGCACTAGCAATATCAACAATCACTTCGGTCACTAAGTCCACAAACGAACAAACTTTATTGCTATTCGGTTGCCTCATAGATTTGCACACATGGAAAAACACCTTTTCATTGCCCACCCAGAAGGTGAATTCACCGACTTCCACATCAACAAGAGCCTTCCCTGTAGCAAGGAAAGGTCTACCCAAGATAATAGGCACCTCATAGTCCACTTCGCAATCAAGAATCACAAAGTCCGCCGGAAGGATGAACTTATCAACACGAACCAACACATCATCAATAATACCCAATGGTCTCTTCATAGTACGATCCTTCATGAACTTTGCATACTCGAGCAATTGTTCCAACGCCTCAACCAATAACACATTAATGGATAAGCTCTTCATCCTGTCAATAAACTTTTGAATTAGTTCTCACTATTTTGCTTGGTGAGCCTTTGAGGGTATGGAGGAGGAGGCCTTGGCATTGGTGCCTTGGCCATTGGCACTACCAGATCCGGTATGTCAATCACGTGTTCCCTAGACAGTTTCACTTTTTCTTGGGTCTCCTCCACATTTTCATCAATCTCAATTCTCACTTCTTCATTATCTTGAACCACATTGCTTGGACTTTCACCTTCTTGAATCACTACATCATCATCCACAACTCTCCTTTGGTTTGAGGTTGTTGCCTCTCCACCTTTTCCACTCTGTATGGTTACGGCCATGGAAAGTCCCGTGTTGTTCCCACCCTTCGGTTTCACCACCGTGTCACTAGGTAGTGCCCCCTTAGGGCGAGTGTTTAAATCTTGCGAGATTTGCCCTAATTGAACCTCTAAATTTCAGATTGAAGTGTTGTGAGAGGCTAGTTGAGCATCGGAGTTGGCATTTTTCTCCATCATCCGTTTGAACATATTTTCAATCCGTACCATCTCATTATTGGAAGAGTTAGAACCATGGGACGGATAAGGAGTCGGGTTGCTTGGTTGTTGATACATCGGGGGCCTTTGAAAGCCCGACCCCCGATTCCCTTGGTTATTATTCCAACCCCCTTGGTTGTTGCCTCCCGAAGAACCTTGATTGTTTCCACCCCAATTGCCTAGGTTTCCTTGATTATTCCAATTGCCTTAATTATTGTTATTGTTCCAATTACTTTGATTGTTGTTACCACCACTCCAATTGCCTTGGTGGTTTTGATTGTTCCAATTTCCTTGGTTTCCTTGAGAACGCCATTGTTGTTGATTCGGGCCTTGAGAATTATTTCTTTGCCCTCGGTAGTTGTTGACATATTGCACTTCTTCTTCTTGCTCATTGTACGAATCACCTTGGTCAAACCCACTATCATTTTGCACAAATTGTTCCGCACGGTTTTGCACTTGTTGACCTTTTTGCCTTCTTTTGTTCATCATCATATTCACACCTTCCATTGCATTCACTTGCTTAGGACCTTGAACTTGTTGAAGTTGAGCTTTGGGTAATTGATTCATTGTGGTCATCAACTCGGCAATTGCTTTCCCATAATCATGCAATTCCTTATGTAGGTGAATCACATTTGGATCACCTTGAAGAACATTATCTCTACATTGACATTTCGATGAAGAATCCTCCATTTCATCCAAGATTTCACAAGCTTCGGCATATGGCGTTATCATAAAATTTCCACCGGCGAGTTGGTTGACCACGGATTGATTTGTAGTGTTGATCCCCCTGTAGAAGGTTTGTTGGATCATGGCTTCAGTCATATCATTATCCGGGCACTCTTTAACCATGGTATGGTACCTCTCCCAAATCTCATGCAAAGGCTCATTGAGTTCTTGCTTGAATGCTAGAATCTCATCCCAAAGAGTAGCCATATGCCCGGGCGAAAGAACTTGGCAATGATTTTTTTCGCCAATTCATCCTATGTATGGATGGAATAGTTTGGAAATCTTTCTAACCATTCCAAGGACTTTCCCCATAGAGAGAAGGGAAATAGCCTCAACCTTAGATCATCCTCGGAGACGTTGGTCTGTTTGCTCCCCCAACAAGTATCCACAAACCCTTTGAGGTGCTTGTATGCATTTTGACTTGGGGCCCCGGTGAAGAATCCTCGTTGCTCAAGAAATGTAAGAATCACATTGGTGATTTGGAAGTTGCCCGCCCTAATGCAGGGCGGGACTATGGCACTTACGTAACTTTCGTTCGGCAGCACCCGGTGTGCAGTCGCTCTTGGTGGAGGTGGAGGAGGGACGAGAATATTATCATGAGGCAGTCGACCTCGCCTATTCACTTGAGGTTCAAGAGGAACCTCATCACCTTGGTTATCGTCCACTTCTTCCTTCAATGACAAATCTTCGAGAGGATCATTGTTGAGAGCCATTTTTGTACCTATAATCAATTCACAAAAAAGTTAGTAACCTGGAAGGAAAAGAAGACAAGTCACACACAAAACCAAATATATAGCTAAATCCATTTTTAGCTCCCCGGCAAAGGCGCCAAAAATTGATGTCGCCAAAATTCACACCACTAATTGGGATTGTGAAGCGGTCGATACAGTTATAATTACCCAACGTGAGTCGGGCTCGATACCATAGAGAGCTTATATTGGATTAGGTATATATCTAGACTAAGTATGTGACATGCCCTAAATTGCACTTCCACACAATTGCTTGTTTCTTTCTAATTTTAAATGTTATACTATTGCTTGTAAATGAAAAGCTAAGGAACAATATTTTTGTGTTGGTGTTTTTCAAATTGATAAAAGATCTAGGGTCGTGACTTCTACCTAAGTGGTTACCTAACGGATTGTGGACTTTAGGGAAAGTTTGATTGATCGGGATGTAATATAGCAATCACACGCAATTACCCACTCTATACCTCTCGGCAGTTTGAGTGATTTTGCCCGATTTGGCTTTCTCAAGTTCAAATGGGTAATTCACAAAACTAGTGATAGATGATCAAGTCGGGTCTTACTATCTCTAGGTTTGACCCATTAATTGGGGCTATCAATTTCTTGAGTTCACCCCAATTCCTTGTTAGTCAAGTTTTCCTAGACTTAGTCTCTCTTTCTCAAGTAGAGACAAGGTCAATTAGGCATGAATCAATGTTTGCAACCGTTAATTCTCAAATTCAAGCAAGAACTAGGCAAAATATCTTACTCAATCTCAAACAAGCCATAAATTAAACACCCATTAGGCACCACACTAGGGTTAGGTCACAACCCTAGCTAAGAAATTAGCTACTCATGGATAAAATTGAAGAAACTAAGATTAAACTCATAATAGATGATTAAGAGAAGAAAATCTAATGTTAAAATGATAAAATATTATAAAGTTACCCAAAACAGTAAAGGAAAAACGGTTATCTATTATCAGATGTTCCAACTTAACCTAAAATGGACAAAAAGATCTATTTATACCAGCTATTATCGGACAAAATTTCCCTTGCGGAGGTTGTGCGGCCGCACAATTTTGTGTGCGGTCTGCACTTTGAAGCTGAATTGACAGGATGGCCTTCTGCGGCCGCATAATTCTGGGGTGCGGCCGCACTTCTTCTGATTTTGGGGACCGCACATTTCTGCTGCACTCTTGGACTTGAGCTGGACATGGGCGATTTCTGCGGACCACACATTTATGAGTGCGGCCGCATTTTAGCATTATGCGGCCGCACAATAATAGTACGGTCCGCACTTCTTCAGCCCTCCAAAACACAATCTCTATGAACCTTGTCTTCTGCGGCTGTACAATAATTGTGCGGTCCGCACTTTGTGAAGGAATTTTGACAGTGGCTCTTCATAGTCTGCGGCCGCACACAGTATTGTGCTGTCCGCACTTCACTCTTTTTTGCTTTGTTTTGGTCCTTATCCAATTTTATTCCTTCTTGAGTTGATTTTCATCTCTTTGGCTCATTTACCTATGTTCCTGCAAGAAAGCACATTTCATTAGTTTTCAGAAATACCTTTAAGCTTTTTTGAGCTAAAACGAAAGTAAAAGAGTGCTAATAAGTGGTCAAGATCACTACTTATCACTACACCCTGCACTTCGTGTGTAGATCCAGGAATTTTTGGACGCGGAGAGTTGATATTTTCCGTAGCTGACCGTTAGAGATATCGAGGTAGTTGCCTAGCGTTTGCAGTCCTTGTTTCTCCTTCCTTATTTCGTCTTTCGTTGTATTTGGATCCAAACTGTTATAGTCGTTTCATTTCTAGACTGACTATGTATAGATGCTCATGGATTAGTGACACCCCGATATAGGGAGCTGTTTTCCGCACTTGTGTTTGATGTTTTACCCCTGTTTATGAAAACTCTGCTTAATTTAAATATCTTGAATTACTTTTCTGTTAAATATTGGAAGTACTTTGGAAATGTCGGCTTGCCTAGTACCATCGATAGGCACCATCACGACATGTTAGGATTTGGGTCGTGACAAAGTTGTTGCAAGACTATTTTGGAGCTGCTTGTAAGTTGTCTACATGAGCTACTTGTAAGGTGACTACATAAGCTACTTTCAAGCTGCAAGAGTTTTCTAGAGTTCTGTTGAAACTACCTCCAGGAGCTAGTTGCAATATGCCTACATAAGCTACTTGTGAGCGGCCTACATGAACTACTTGCAAGCTACTTGTTTGTTTGCAAGCTACTCTAGGAAGTCGTAGGAGTAAAAATAGACATTCAAAATACAATATATTCATAACACTCCCTCTTAAATATCAGTTGAGAGATAATGTGCCACGCTAAAAGTTTGCTAAGAAAAAAATTGTGGGAAAAAATTCTAGTGGAGGAACAAAAATACACATATCTAATAATACACATTGTTAGTTGCCTTGTTAAGAACATTATCAGAAAAATCCAGAGGAAATAAATCTTAGTTAAGAAAAAAAAAAGTACAACACATATTTATTCCTTTTAATTAAAGCATTACCAAAATCCTCTTATACGATGGACGCCGATCTTGTATATCAACTTATTAAATGTTGAGGTTGGCGATATCTTTGTGATTAGATTTGCCAAATTATTTTTTTGTACAAACTTGTTGAACATGTATATCATCATTTTCTTAAAATTGTGGATCTTATTAATTTTTAATATTACACAGTTGGCTTTTACAAAAACTTGTACCATTTCTAGCCAACAATGCGCATCTACTTAGAATTGTTCCAACTATTCACATTCTTCCAAAAGAACCACATATCACCTTATTCCATCCAACTTCTTCAAAAAATAAACTTAGCAATTATATACAGCAAAAAGACATGTGAGTATGTCACTCAAGCACACAAATCACATTCAAAATTCCTCTACACATTTAGCTTTTCATCCTCCTGGATGAAAATAGTCTCTATATGAGATTTCCTGAAGCAAAATACTATTAGTAAAACAATACTCAAATTAGTAAAATCAGCAAAAATATTATTTTCAAACAAAACATTTGTATTTAGTTATGGTTCAAATGAAGGTAGGGCTATATTTTCTGGCGGGGTAGGGTTTCCTGATTCATAAGAGCCAATTCCTTATCCATACAAATAAATAGGAAATTCTAACGGTGCATTATATCCCAATTAGGCTCCCATATCTTTGACATAATTGAAAAATCCTCATAATAAATCAATCGTGTAGAGAGATTTTTTATCGTTGAAAATCATGCATCATTTCTTGTTGGCCTGATTTTATTGAGCGAGTTTAACTTCTTCAATTGATTTGGTTAGTGATTTCATATAAGCTCACATCTCCTTGGATATTTTAGGTGATGTCCGTCTGCCATGGCTGAAAGGCTCTTCTTCTCCAGATTCTTTCCTTGGACCTTTTCTTATTTTAAATCTCTGCCATATATTTTTGATAATTAACTTGTGATGGGTTATTATTTTATTTTGATAGTCTAACAAACTTTTATGGAAAGAATCAGATAAAGGACCTGATACGCAATCAGGGGGAAGTATATTGATAGGGGAACTTGCTGGGAACCTGGTAGCTCATGTGTTACTCTATCACATTTACCTCCCAATTATAAAAGTTTGTCATCATCAAAAAGGGGAAAATTGATGAGTTGTATTTGTCACACCTCTTTTTTTTCCACAACCCTATTACGAGGTTGAGTTAGAAGAGTTTTTCCAATCGAAGTGACGTTTTGAAAAAGGATTATTTATTATTTAGAGTCGCCACTTGGAATTGAGTTTTGGTGTTCCAAGCCACCTTTTTTTTTCTCGAATCCCTTAACAAAGGATGGTTTGACTCTTAATTTATGGTCTACGAAAACAGAAGACTGAGTAAGGAATTCTGTTGACC
>ML395622.1:560-17096 GCA_005239525.1 Nicotiana knightiana | reverse complement strand
TGAATATACATAAATACAGGGTCATCCTGCTCGCGAATCATACATGCGACTCAGGCACCCAAAGTTACACATATTCACACCAATAAACCACATTTTTATCAGGAAAATTAGATGTTCAATGAAGTGATAAAATTCTCCTTTTAATAAACATGAGTATAATATTTAAAAAAAAATTGGAGATTTACTTGCCGATTTCGACAAGGTTCCAAACTCGATAGGTTTATCTGAAACACAATTATCCAAGGAAGAATCAATTCTCCTTCTAGGTGATTAAGAAAAGTAAACTCTATCCTTCTCAGATATTTAGATACTAATTGAAAGCATCGCATGATATTTTATTGACAAGGTTACCAATAAAACAAGTAAAACATGCTAGTGGGTCATAGACTACCCGGACATGGCATAATAGTAGCTATGCACGGACTCCCGTCACCTCGTGCTTACGTAGCCCCCGCAATTAATAGAATGTATTCATTTAGTTCACCTAGGGGTACAATTCCCCCTCACAAAGTTAGAGGGAGACTCACCTTGCTCCGAAATTCCATAACCGACTTCCAAGCCCTTCCGACGACTCCAATGGACGCACAACACCCCAAAACTATCCAAATAACGACAAACCAATGAAGATATACTCTAATATTTATAACAATTCAAATTATATAATTTTCCAACTCCGCTAAGTGGATTGACCAAAATGCCCTCGGGCCCACGTGCCCGAAATCCAAAATTTCTCGAAGATATATTCTACACATAGCCTTACTAGCTCAAATATACAATTTACACTAAATTTCATGCGCAAATTTGTAGTTAAAATCCAAATACAAATTTTTAGGTTTTCTTCAGGATTTCCCAATTTTTTCACAATTTTTCATGTATAATTCCATGTAATAACCTTGTATTTATCTTAAAAACATAAAGAAATTGCTTAGCAATGCATGAAGAAAATCCTCACTTGAAGCCCCTCAAAATTGCCCCACACCAAAAGAAAATGGGAGAAATGAGCCAAGAATCCCGTCAAAATAATACATTGCCCAGGCATCCTTCTGTGCGATCGCACAACATCAACCACGATCGCACAAACAAAATCCCAGAAGCCTCCCAGAACACCCTGTGCGACAGCACAGTCACATCTGCGGTCGCACAAGCCAAAACCTGAAGCCTCATATTTTTCCCTCTGTGCGATCGCACAACAACAGCTGTGATCGCATAGACCAATGCAGCAGCCCCCAAAATCCTCCTCTGTGCGATTGCATACATCCATGTGCGATCACACAAGCCAAATTACCAGCCCCTCTAATTCCTTCTCCGCGATCGCACCACTAGGGATGCGATCGCACTGAACCCCCAAAACACCAGAAAACAGCAGCATAAAACACTTGAAAACAACCCGGAACCACCCTGAAACACACCCGAGGCCCTCGGGACCCCATCCAATCACACGACCCAGTCCCATAACCTCACACGGACTTGCTCGAGGCTTCGAATCCATCAAACAATGCCAAAATCTTGAATCGCACTAAAATTCAACTTTATGAACTTTGAAATTTCCAACTTCTATATCTGATGCCGAAACCTATCAAATCACGTCTGATTGACCCCAAATTTTGCACACAAGTCATATTTGACATTACGGACCTGCTCCAACTTCCGGAATCGCATTCCGACCCTGATATCAAAATTTTCACTTCCGGTCGGATTTCTCGAAAACCTTCAAATTTCTATCTTTAGTCAAATGACTTCAAAATGACCTACGGACATCCGAATTCACTTCCGATCGCGCTCCCAACTCCAGAATCACCATACGAAGCTATTCCCAGACTCGGAATCCCAAACGGACATCAATATCACTGAAATGCGCTTCAAGCCGAACTTAGGAAATTTCTTTAAAAATGCTGACTTCCACAATATGCATCGAAATGCTCCCGGGTTATCCAAAGCCCGATCTGGACATACGCCCAAGTCCGAAATCATCATACGAACCTGCAGGAACCTTCAAATCCTGATTCGGAGGTCGTTTATTCAAAATTCCAATCTTAGTCTATTTCTCCAACTTAAGGCTTCTAAAATGAGAATTTTCTTGCCAAACCAACTCTAAACTTTCCGAAATTCAATTCCGACCACACCTACAAGTCATAGTACCTGAAATGGAGCTGCTCACGACTTCAAACCGCTGAACGACGCGCTAGAGCTCAAAACGACCGATCGGGTCGTTACATCACGACATGTTAAAATTTTGGATCGTGACAATAACATGGAAGAACAAAATCCTAAGGACATTAGCTAATTTCTATAAATATAGGGAGAAAAATCTGTGTATTAAAGGAGTTACGATGAAACTAGCTCAACAATGATAGGAGCAGAATCAAATAACCCTTGCATTAATGGCTTCAAATCGAACAATCTCGTTTTTCTGTTATTGTTCCATTTGTTGATTGTACCCTCAATGAAGTATATCATGATAATGTTTTCTTAATTTACAGGTGCTCTGGGCTCTCGTGTGTGATTGCAGTTAGTATACGGCCTTTCAAGTTCAGAGTGGTAGGTTTCTATCCATTTTCTTTTTAACTTTTCTGCTTCACTGGCTTAAGGTGTGGTATCTGAACAGAATTACTAATTTTTGACTATGGGTGGGCGTTCGGACAATTCGGATAGAATATGAGTATTTCAATTTGGATTTTCTGTTTACGAATGGAAGAAATGACAATTCAAATCCAATCCAAATAAGTTCGAATTGGATCAGATTTTTTAAGTTCGATTTCGGACTAATCGGTTTGAATATTATAAATTTTCAGTTTTGAGAGTATAAGTTGAGATATTTTTATTTTTTTACAAAAATGAATATTCAAACTAGGTACTTACGTTAAATTGTCTTAAAAGTTCCTCATTCTTGCTGCAATCATCCAAATAAAGTATTCAAGTAATTAAAATATTATTTTTTTAAAAACGGACATTAATACGTCCGAAAAAAATAGCAATAGTAAAGTCATGTCCAAATAAAAAGTATTCTGACAGTAACTTAGTGATTAATAATGAATATATGAGATAATATCTAATGGGTAGTATATTGAACTTATTACTATTGCCATATGGATAATGAACTAAATATAAAGTATAAAAATTTCAAATTTTTGGAAATCCGAAATACCAAATCCAAAATCCAAAATCCAAAAATTTTAAAAATTAAATCCATCCAAACCAAAAAATCCAAAAAGAGACACTAATAAAAATGTTATTAGTGTATGTTTATAAAATAATGCAAATCCCTAATTCTCAATTTACTGATCAAAAACAGTTCCTAACATGGGCAATATCCCCTGATGATGCAGTTGGTTGCCTTGTGAGCAATTACCATCCATCCAAGAAGTTCAAAACATGAACATAAGAGCAGAATGTTTTTCTCTTAACGAAAAGGACCACAACCAAATGATTTATTAGACTTTCACAGGCTCAGCTCTGGGCCTCCAAAGTCCCAGCCTATATTTGTGGGTGTACTTCAATATCAGCTTCCTCTGCAACATCACAAGCAGTATGTTAAGGGCTCGTGGATGCGAAAACACAACAGAAGGGATTAATGGCTGTAATTTAAAACACAGTGTCATGATTAAATAATGCAGCATACCAATATGGCATGCTACTTATTGTACAAAAGCTACCGATATGGTCTGCTTATCTCCTAATCTTAGAAAGTGCCTGTAGGAACTAGTTCACTCGGTTTCTCGGGGTTATCAAATTGGCAAAAAATTAGGAACTGTTAACTGTCGAACCTCATAAGAAAAGATTACTCTACTAAGACGACTAGAAAGCCTTAAATTTGGCCACCACTAAATAGACGACTTGATATGATCAGCAAAACTGATATCATTCGCTCCACCTTCATATTCATTCATGACAATTACAACCAAAACTTAATATTCACTAATCACTCCAGTCGTTGGGCAGTCCAAAGGCGAACACATGCAATCCATTCTCCTTTTTGGTAACCATACTTTTTAAAATTTTCTTGATAAAAGTGTTTTGGAATATCCAAAGATGAATAAAAAGCAAACATACAAACCCAGACTTCTCTTTCCCCACCCTATTTGACAGTGTAACTCCACCTAATGTCACACTGCTTCTAAAATTTGGCATCCCATTTCAGCTGCCCTTACCAAAACCCTTAATCCAAGACTACCCGGCAAACCTCTAAGGTACAGAAAGCAAGCAAACTGCGCATAATGTAACAGAGCAAAACCTCTTACAACTTTGCAGTTCGGAGGGTAAACTTCCAGATATACTGAACTAACACAAGTAACAAACTAATCAATCATCTCAATAGGATAACTTGCATATGACATCAATTTCAGATATATTACATCATTTTATAATACATGTTCAAGCACACCACTATCGCAAATTATGCTATTCGACAGTAACGGTCAATCCTCAGCTATGATGGACAGTCAACTACATAAAATATTTTTGTTTTACACATACAGTTACGAGACATTATTCAAATCGAGAGCTCAATTAACCACTAAATAATATGAACATCATTAAAGCATATAAACAAAATTTATGTTGAATAGCATTTGGACGCAAAATATTAAGAACCAAACAAAACTTGGATATCTTACAGCTTAAATGCATATCAAAGAACTAAATTGGCTCCTAACGGTGGTCATACTTATAAACTTGTCAAGAACAACTTTGTCAAAAAGATGCCTAGTCTCAAATGTTACATCTTGATCATGATTTTTCAACCAACTGATCTAATTAAACTACATCTTCCAAGGACTCTTAACCCTATATTCTTGATGCAGAATACTGGGGACATCTATTTCAGCGGACTAGCAAAACAATGTTGGGCTATGACACTATTAAAGTAAAACTTTAAAGCCAGCACATTGTGATACTTCTACATAATCTCATGGCAAAGATGGTATCGAATTGGATATCTCATCAAAGCAAATGGACATAGACAGGTGGATATGGAGAGGGCAGAAGGATTACACACAGATTGTTGAAAAGGGAGTCCAAGGAGTTTACTCCTCAATATGGATCCCTAGAGTGCCAACTAAAGCTTCCTTTTTAACTTGGGCAAGAGTACATGAAGTCATCTTAACAACGGAAAACTTTAGGGGAGGATGATAATCCAAATTCGTTTGTGCGTCACGTGCAAGCAGGCAGGGAAGTATAACAATCACTTACTACTGCATTGTCCTATTTCATACAGATTACGGTATACATATTGGGAGGTGGTATCGATGATTCCAGTAATTGTAAACAAAGGTGCTTCTAGGCAATTCAGCAGAAGAGATGGCACATGAGAAGTAGTTCTTCTAGCGTACATGTGGACAATAGGAAAGACAGAACTATGCAAGCGTTGGAAGGGCTAGAAAACTTGCTCCTATTGGTCGGTGGAGCGTTTTGTTTTTCATATATATCTGGAGCACCTTTGATATTCCGATTAGTATTGACGACTGTGTAGGATCATGCCTTCTAGTAAGATTCTCCACCTTTTATATACATCTTCATTTATGGGATTTTCCCTTCTCGATATAAAATTAATAACTTCATCAAAAAAGAGGAATATCATCTCAAAGTTAAACAATCATACAACTCGAAATATTAAATACCTAAAACGAACTGAAAAACAAATACACCCACAATTAACTCTCTCAGAGCCTTAATCCATGATTCTTTCCACTACTACGTATTGCATCTAGTGAGATTTTTCTACAATTGTGCAACTAGACAACTAATAACAATTAATTAACTATAAAAAAACGCAAATCTTTTGCAAGAATGCATTTCAGAAATCAACTATACTATTCAAAGTCCTTTAGTTCTGAAGAATTACTTTAAAGCTGGAAAGCAATTTCCCTTTTTAGTGCAATGAAACCTAATATCCGAGCTACTCAATCTTCCATCTCACATTTGTAAAATAATAACATATTTACTACTCCCTCTGTTCAAATTAGATGAGATATTCCAAAATATATAACACATTTCTAAATTTGAAAATAACTCAACTTTGAAATCTTCATTTTACCCATTATACCCTTAATGAAAAGCTTTATAACCACAAATATATCATGGTCCCACAAAGTTTTTACTCCTTAAGCTTTTAAGACCACAAGTTTCAAAAGTCTTTTTTTTTCTTAAACTGCGTGCAGAGTCAAACAACCTCATCTAAATTGAAACGGAGGGAGTAAAAAGCATTGGGCAAATGACACAAATTAAGAGGAAAGGGGATAAAGACTGACATGTTTACAAGGAACGCCAAGTTTCTTGAGCTTAAGAGTGCGAGTAACCAGAAGCTTCGAGAAATCTCCAATTTCAGATTCTAGCTTCTCAACGTGGGTCTCTACTCCCTTTCCCACTCCATTTAAGAACTCCGGTATCCCCACCTTCACTGCACCCACCATAGTTTGTGTTAAATTTTCACAAATATTACAACTTTAATAAATTCTCAAGGGTGAAATTGACATACCTATGTAAGGATTGGATTTGGAGGAAAAGCTAGCGAACCCAGTTGGCACCGACGAGTTTGAAGGTGCTGAGATTAATCTTCTGTTGAAAAATAGAAGTTGCCTCCACGCCATTTTTGTGACTTCCTGTGGATTAAGCTTTTATTTGTACGTGCATTTAGATTCAACAAACTTATTCCTCACCCGGCTAGTGTTTGCGGTTTATGTTCAAAACCCTCACACCAATGTGCAAAGATGGTAGAACCTGAAACGGCACCGTCTTAGCCTATCAATTTTCATGAAAATTATCAAATGTATAAGAGGGGGAAAATAACAAAAATGGTCTCTTATGTTTGGGAGTAATTTTAAAGTAGTCTTTTAGGTGTAATTTTGAGCAGTTTTGATCCTTAAGTTCATCAAAATTGAGCACTTTTGGTTATCGTTCAACATTTAACAAATTTTGGATAGTATATTCAATGGGAATTGTTGGGATGGGGTGGGGGGGAGATGAATGTAACCAAAAGCACCAGAAAATTCTTTTCAAATCTCATATTATCATAAAAAATAGCATAAAACACTAAACATATATCAAAAATAGCAGATATTGCACCTCAAAAAGCTACACACTGTTAACAGAATGCAAAAATTGCACCTCCTAATGTGATTCTCTTTTTATTCAAAGTTCTTGCTAATTTAAGAGTCAAAGTTTGTTAAATATATGTCAGGAATAAAAAAATCTTCACTTTGTACAAACTTAAAGAACCAAAAGGAAAATGTTAATCCACTTCTTACTAAAAGAAAGTAAAAGAACCAAATGGCAAGTTGATGCTATAGTCGGCTCCAAGGCCTGACAATATATTGGACATAGATACATACTCTCCAAATGCATTTTCAACTTAATTGATACTAGGATTCAAACAAAACAAAAAAAGGATCCAATAACCACTTTGAGTAAGGCTCTAACTCGCCACATATGCGGTAAAAATAGCACGGGCTAGCTAGTTTTCGAACTAATAATTGAAAAATAGCTAGCATTTGCAAAGTCATTGAAAAATAACCATTATTTTGCTGCAACTGGAAAAGTTCTAGCATAATATACTGGAGATTGGTGCATATGTGTATGAACTTCCAGCATATTATGCTGGAACTCCGGCAAAAGGAAAGTTCCAGCATAATATACTGGAGATTAGTGCACCTGTGTATGAACTTCCAGCATATTATGCTGGAACTCCGGCAAAAGGAAAGTTCCAGCATAATATACTGGAGATTAGTGCACCTGTGTATGAACTTCCAGCATATTATGCTGGAACTCCAACACACGGAAACTCCCTTATTCTTCGAAAAATGAGGTGATAAAGTGATATTATTCGAAATGAGATTATTTATTTAATTAGAGTTTCCACTTGAAATAATTATTGTGGTGTCCCAGGTCACCAGTTTATTTTAAAATCCCAAATCAAGGAAATTGACTCTATTTATCGTTTGTGAACACAGAAGACCGATTTATCTCGATTTCAATGCTAAGTCTTGCATTTTATTTAATTTATTTATCATTTTGGATCAAATCAATTCATTTGTCTATAAACCACGTTATAAATTCAACTGTACTGTTTCACGGGTAAACATAAACCAGGATCCTGACTAGTACAAAAAAGGTTATCCTGTGTAGGTACATCCTGTTGTGACAAAATTTGTAGTGTTGTTCAATTCACTCACTAACACTTCCTCTACCTTTAAATTCATTATTTATTTTGGTTAGTTAACCGTCATTTGATTTACGACCCGGCTTTACCAGTATTAAGCATCTATTTTCATAAATGTGTACAAAATATTCTATCAATCTTTATCCCACCAACCTTTTTCATAAATGTGTACAAAATATTCTATCAATCTTTATCCCACCAGGTTGGCCTGGGCCACATAATTAGTAGAAGAAAAAGATGATATGATTGGGAATAGCCCTTGCCAAGGGCGGATCTATATGTAGAATTTGGGTGCTTAAGCACCCATTAACCTTAACTTAATGTAGGTATAATCCCATAGAAAACTTAAGGAAATATGTATTAAGGATCAAAAAGCACCCGGGTTCCAAAAACGGTGATAGGTGTTGTGGTTAGGGAAGGGTGCTGGAAGTTGAATACTGGTTACGGGCGGGGGTTCGAATCTCCATCCTAGAGCATCACTTTTTTTAACCAAGCAAAGTATTTCTTTTCCTTATATTCAAGGCTACTTTCTTTCTTTTTGTTTTTATTTATTTTTAAATATATTTCTCAATTAGGTCTTCTTTTTATTTTTCAAGCACACTTTTTTAACACAATACTATTTTTTTTAAATTTCTTTTTTGCTAACCTTTGTTTTTAGCTTTATGTTTTTTCTTTTAATTTACCTAATTCTCTGTGGCAAAGAAAAAATCATTTTTAAAAAAAAGATCCCAAAGTTCGATCCTTTTAAAGAGAATAGTTCCTCCAAAAAGGTAAAATCCACCAATCTTCTTTTTTTTGGCCAATTGTATTTTCATTACATATTTACGGTGTCCATAATATTAAAATACAAGTTTTCTTCTTAACTTTTTTCACCGCACGTGTTCAACTAGTTGTGTACTTATACAATGTATCGTAACTTTACGTCAAAAAGAGTAAAGCACCCACGAACCCAAAATTCTAGATCCGCCACTGATAAGGGTATGTTCTTTTTACATCCATTTAAATCTACTTGTGGTAAGTTACAACTTCCAAATGGTAAGTTTTTTTTCTTTGGTTTCTCAAAAATAAAAATTTACAAATTATTCAGTTGTGAACTTTCCCTGTTGTTAGAGTTAATAAAATTAATGCATTATTTAGCACATAAGTTATTCTGAAATAGTTGGTAAGCGGCCAAGCTAATAGACTACATTTGGTACTTGTATATTTTGTTCTATAGGTAGTACAAATATATCCGGAGCACTCTATCATAGGGGTGTGCATTCGAGTTATCGATTCGATTTTGACCCTTATAGATAATTACTTATCGATTATTGATTTGTACATATGCTTATCGTTATCGTTTTAATAAGGTTTCGATTTTTTTGATTTTGATTTATCGATTTTTGGGGCTTATCGATTACACCAATAAGAAAATTTGGTTTACTAAATCTTTAACCGATTATGTCCACAATAGCCATATAGTCCTAAAAGAGTATATTCATCCTTAACGGACTCTTGCTAAGAAAGCATGCAGAAATAGATTAAGAAGAAGATCAATCCCTTAAAAGATTGAACCTTTACCACACAACGATTCAAAGGGACAACCTTAATTGGGAAAGATCAAAACAGAAAAGAAAGAAAACAGACAACCTTAATTGGGAAAGATCAAAACAGAAAAGAAAGAAAACAGACAAACTTGACAAGCATACTCCTAAAACTGCAATGAAATCTAAAATGTAAGAATACCCGTTTGGTAAAAGAGTACAAATGAACTATCTTTACATAATAAATTTGATTATCACTAAACCATAGTTAATCAATAGACATTCTCATCTCAACTTATCATGTAACCATAATAAATTAGTATGATTTGGTGTAATTGCTGGCAACTTTTTTACCAAAAAACATTATTGGATCATCGTTAACGATTTTTCTTGCAAGTAAAAAAAAAGAAGAGAAAAGACATAATCTGGAAAGTACAAACAAGAATAGACTTAAAACTGCAACAAAATTCTGAAAACTGAGAGAAATTTAGAGAAAGAGAATTACCAGATCTGTGGGAGAAAGGAGGAGTTTTGAGTGAAGAAAAACTTTGAGCTCTAAAGGGGCAGAACTTCAGAAGCGGCGCTGAAGAGGAAATAAAAGGGGTAGAGGAAATAATAAGGGTAGGGACTTAGGGAGTTAGCGAATAAGGGTATATTTGTCTTTTTAGTATATCTTATCGATTTATCGATAAACCGATAACAGAAGAGGACATAATCGAAATCGAAATCGATAACTCGATAAGAAAAATTTCGAAATCGATAAATCGATGATAAACCGATAACAAATAATCGATTCTATTTATCGATAAACCGATTCGAATGCACACCCCTACTCTATCATATAATTCAAGTCTACCAAAAGCATTGATGCACAACATGTTCAAGCGAACATTTTTTTATTCATGTCATATATTTAACAAAACACTGACTGTTAAATTAGCATGAACTTGAAAAATGGAATTAATAGGGAATCACAATATGAGGAGCAATTTTTGCATTCTGTTATCCTTGTCCATTTATGATGTCTGTGCAATTTTTTTAGGTGTAACGTATGCTATTTTTTATCTAATTTTAGTATTTGGTACTATTTTTTTACGACAATATGAGATTTGAAAAGAATTTTCTGTTGCTTTGGTTAAATCTTTTTTCCCCATAATTCCCCTTGAATATACTATCCAAAGTTTGTTAAATATTGAAGGATAACCAAAAGTGTTCGATTTTGATAAACTTAAAGATCAAAATTGCTCAAAAGTACACCAAAAGGACTACTTTAAAATTACCTCCAAACATAAGAGACCAATTTGTTATTTTCTCCTTCTTATACATTTGGTAATTTTCATGAAAAAGAAAAATTTAGGACGGTGTCGTTTCAAGTTCTACCATCTTAGCACACTGGTGTGAGGGTTTGAACATAAACCTTGAGCAGTAGCCGGCGAGGAAAAAGTTTGCTGAATCTAAATGCACGTACAAGTAAGCTTAATCCACCAGGAGTCGCAAAAATAGCATGGAGGCAAATTCTATTTTCCAACAGAAGATTAATCTCAGCACCTTCAAACTCGTCGGCACCAATTGGGTTCACTAGCTTTTCCTCCAAATCCAATCCTTACATAGGTATTTCAATTTCACTCTTGAGAATTTAATAACGCTGTAATATTTGTGAAAATTTAACACAAACTATGGTACGTGCAGTGAAGGTGGGGATACCAGAGTTCTTGAATGGAACGGGAAGGGAGTAGAGACCAACGTTGAGAAGCTAGAATCTGAGATTGAAGATTTCTCGAAGCTTCTTGCTACTCGCACTCTTAAGCTCAAGAAGCTTGGCATCCGTTGTAAACATGTCATTCTTTATCCCCTTTCCTTTTAATTTGTTTCATTTGTCAAATATTTCTTCAGTAAAACAAAATAAAGTGAGCTTATTCTTCTTCATTTACACTTGCGAGATGAAAGATTGCGTTATTATGTTATATTGCTCTACGATATTCGTTAGCCGGAAATTACGAGTTGTTTTTCTTTTGGTTTGCAGAATTGGGTTTTTTTTTTGGGGGGGGGGAGAGAGAATAAAAGAGAATTGTTTTTCCAGCTTTAAGTAATTATTCAAAACCAAATCAATTTGTATGGTAAATTCCTTTGTCGAGCTGATAAGACGCATTCTTGCAAAAAAATTGTGTTTCCTATAGTTAGTTAATTATAGGTTAGTTGCATAGTTGGTAAAAAAAAAAATGCAATGAGGAGTAATAAAGAGAACCATGGATTATGGCTTTGAGAAAGTTATCATATAGTGGGAGTATCTTGTTTTTCAATTTGTTTTAGATATTTGATATTTCGAGTTGTATGTTTGTTAATATTAAATAATAGTTAAGCTAGTGGAGATTGTTTAAATTTGAGATACTATTCTTCTTTTTTTGATGAAGTTATTAATTTTACTAATAAGAAGGAAAATCCCCTAAACAAGGTGTATATAAAAGGTGGAGAATCTTACTAGAAGACATGATTCTATACAACGGACATCCAGTCTTCAACATAATGGGAGTTGACCGGTAGGAACAAGCGTTCTAGCCCTTCCAATCTCGCGTACTTTTGTCTTTCCTATAGTCCGCGTGAACGCTAGAAGAGCTTCCTCATGTGCCTCCATCTCTTCCTACTGAATTACTGTCCTAGAAGCACCTTCCTTTAGAGTTACTGGAATCATCGCTACCACCTCCTGATATGTTCCATACAACATACCATAATCTGTATAATATAGGACAGGGAAGTGGTAAGTGCTCGTTATGCTTCCCTGCCTGCTTGCATATGACGCACCAACGAACTTGGATTATCCCTAAAGTTTTTCGTTGTTAAGACGCTTCCCATGCTCTTGTCCAAGTAAAGAAGGAAGTTTTCATTGGTGCTTTAGGAATCCACATTGAGAAGTAAACTCATTGCACTCCCTTTTCAACAATCTGTGATGTCATCCTTCTGCCTTCTCCATATCCACATGTCTAGTCCATTTGCTTTGATGAGATATACAATTCGATACCATCTTTTCTATGACATTGTGCATATAAAGTATCATAATGTGTATTGGCTTTAAAGTTTTTCCTTAACCCTGTAAATAGACCTAGATTGTTACCTACATCTTATTTATATCTACAAATACCATCTCAAAAGAAATAGACCTACAACTGTCCTGCAGTATTTTTCATCAAGGATATAATAAGCTAAGAGTCCTTCAAAGATGTACTTCAATTAGATTAGTTAGTTTAAAGATTTCAATGTAAGTTTTGGGACTAGGCATCTTTTTGACAAAGTTGTTCTAGACAATTTTACAAGTATGACCACTGTTAGGAGCAAATTTAATTTTCTGAATATGCATTTGAGCAGTAAGACATCCAATTATAGTTCTTAAATTTTTGCATCCAATGTTATTCAACATGAATTTTGTTTATATACCTTAGAAACTGCCATCTGATTTAGTGGTTAATTGAGCTCTTGAGTGAATAATGTCTCGTTACTTTATCAATAAAACAAAAAGATATTATGTAGTTGACTGGTCATCATAGCTGAACAGCATAATTTGTAATAGTGTTGTGCTTGAACCCCAACTTATTTAGGACAAAGGTGTAATTGTTGTTGTGCTTGAACATAGTATTTTAAAATGATATAATATGTCTGAAGATTATGTCCTATGCAAGTTATCCTATTGAGATGACCCATTAGTTTGTCGCTTGTGTTAGTTTATAGTATATCTGACTGCGAAGCTAATCTAGGAGATTTGCTCCGTTATCACTATGTGCAGTACGCTTGCTTTCTACACCTCAGAGGCTTGCAGGTTAGTCTTGGATTCCGACTTTTGGTAAGGATAGTCTGTTAAGGTATTGCAATGAGTAAAAAAGAGAACCATGGATTATGGCTTTGAGATAGTTATCATACAGTGGGAGTATCTTGTTTTTCAATTTGTTTAGGCATTTGATATTTCGAGTTATATGTTTGTTAATATTATAGTAATAGTTAAGCTAGTGGAGACTGTTTAAATTTGACTGTTATTTACATAGGTATGTCAATTTCACTCTTGAGAATTTAATAAACCCGTAATATTTGTGAAAATTTAACACAAACTATAGAGCGTGCAGTGAAGGTGGGGATACCAGAGTTCTTGAATGGAGTGGGAAAGGAAGTAGAGACCCACGTTCAGAAGCTAGAATCTGAGATTGGAGATTTCTCGAAGCTTCTTGTTACTCGCACGCTTAAGCTCAAGAAGCTTGGCATCCGTTGTAAACATGTCATTCTTTATCCCCTTTCCTTTTAATTTGTTTCATTTTGTCCAACGTTTTTTAGTAAATATGCTATTGTTTTACAAATGTGAGATGGAAGATTGTGTTATTGGCTAGCTTGGATATTATGTTTCATTGCACTAAAAAAGGAAATTGCTTTCCAGCTCTAAAGTAAATCTTCAGAGCTAAAGGGCTCTGATCTAAGTAATTCTTCAGAGCTAAAGGGCTTTGATCTATGTAGTTGATTTCTCTGTCGGGCTAATAGAATGCATTCTTGCAAAAGATTTGCGTTTTCTATAGTTCAAGGCGGGCATAATAACTTCAGCAACTAGAATAACTTTTCAATACAAAACAGAGTGATATGGTTTCAGCCTTCAAGATTTAAGAAAACAATATAAAATTACCTTCTAATTCTTCTTTAAATGAGAGCGCTCGGGAAGACAACCATGAATATTTCTGTACAAACAAGGTAAACATTCAATTAACATGAGTTAGTAAGTGAAGAAAAACTAGTCGATCAACAATTAATGTCTAACGAACAACAGAAAGCACTAGATTAAATAGTTAAAAAACATATTGGTTAGGACATATTCTCTCAAATATAAATCAAGTCGTATTACTGCAGATATTTAGACATCTTCTATCAGATGTACTAACATGATCATATCATGAACAATACAAGAATAAATATTCACCTCAAAGATTTAATAATGAACAAGACATGTAATCCAAAAACTCATTATCAAAAGAAAGGGAGAACTTACTTACTCATGTGAAGCAATCTATATCAATATCAATTTGATTTTACATCAAAAGGGTCTGCCTTCAACAAACTTTAAGAAACATACCCATATTGTGAATCCAATTACCAAATAAAATTTTCATTTTCCAGAAGACCAAATTCACCAAACTATATCTCAAATTACATTATGCATACAATTAAAGTAGGTAAAGTCTAGATTGAAACTTTCTTATACAGATTTTGGAGAAAAATGAAAAATATTGAGAGACCTACCAGTAAAGGAAGAAGAACAGAGTAGGCCAAAAACTACAAAGAAACAACAAAAGAGCAATGGATTTTGACTAGTAAAGAAACCCTAATCAATGACCAATGAAACCTATATTTAATCTAATTGGCATATGAATCTAAATAAGGGCGACCTTCTTCTACACTCGCTACAAAACCAAAATCAAAGTTTACCTACTTCAGCTTTGCATTTCACGACCAGAAGGGTCATCAAAATCAAAACCAAGAGGAAGAGAGATTGATAGAGTAGAGCGAATTACCTAGTGACGGTGGCCGGTGATGGTGATAAAGACGAGTTACGCGCCGACGACGATGGGAGAGAGTATTTTACAGGAAAAGAACTTGGGGGAGAATTAAATAAGTATAATAGGCTTTTTGTTATAAATAGAATTAATGTCTATATTGTAGAAATATTCGGTTTGTTACTTGGTGACTAAGTCACTCTTTCCCTATAAATAAAGAGGTCCTCTTCCATTGTAATTCATCTCAAAAATTCAATAAGAATTTAATCTCTCTTTCTCTGCAATATTATTCTTGTTCTTTATTGTTTTATAACACGTTATCTTATAATTGTCAATTGTTCCATGAACTTCCTTCATGATTAAATTCTGGATTTAAGGTAAGTATTTTACTTTATTTTTCTCTTTTAAATTCTTGAAATTCTATAATTTGATTTTAAATGCAAGCAAAGACAATAAACTTTGATTATAACTCCTATAGAGTTTGCAAGAAATTATAACCACCAAAGTGTTAAAATTTCTATGTCTTGCCATGATCAAATTCATGTATGATTGTGGAAATTTTTTTTTTTTGAAACCCGTCCCATTGAATTTGCTTCATTCTCATTCCCCTTAAGAGAATGTGATAACAATATGTGATAAGTCTGAAAGAAGACAAATTATTAGCGTGAAGGTATCAATGGATGTGGACGTGGTAATAGACGAAATTATAATCGTCATATTTGTGATAATGAGAATAATAAGAATTCTCAAAATAATCTTTCAATATTTGAAAGTTATATTTGTCATCGATTTAACATGAGATTTTATAAAGCACATACAGATGTTAATGGTTCATTCATGATGAGAATGTGACAACATCTGATTTATGAATACATATTCATTCTTGGAAGAATATGAATGTGCTAGTGGTAGTGAATATACCACACTCACCTCTAAAAGGAGGTTTGAGATAAAATAAGAAAATAATTTCATTATTATGGCATGAATGGTCATTGATCACGTACCTATTGTACGCCAAAATATTTTGGCAATGTGATTACTAAAGGATAACATTAATGCAAGAAATAGATCTTGCATATAATTTTGACAATGACCATAATTTATAATTTTCTTCTTGAAAGTGATATTCACCGCATGGATGTTGATGAATATGTGATAGTACCAAATTAATTGAGAGCTCTGGATGAGCCAATTATTACTATTTTGGAGAAATACAATTGATTATTCAATTTATTGTGTTGTAGTAAGTCTCAATTTGCCTGTTTAGCAACTGCTTCATGCTCCGTCCCTTGATTATATAGCTGCCGTAGAAAAGAGAGGGAAAATAAATTTGGGATTAAAT